>JAAAKO020061056.1:0-24781 GCA_010015015.2 Bolitophila cinerea | reverse complement strand
CTGAAAATATGAAAGATTATGAATAATATCACGCAAGAATAAAATAGCAAAATAGAATACTATATTATTATATCAAGAATATGTAATATGATTCATTAATATCAAAAATATTAGAAAAATATAATTAATTTATTTTTTATTATTATTAGTTGCAAATATTAAGAATAAATTATAGTTTTTTTGGCTCTTTTTTCGGGCGCGAGTATTTATAATAATATTTTTATAATATTCGTAAAATATTTTTAAAATACCAAAACCAAGAATATGAAATAATATTCATCAATATCAATAATATCGAGAATATAGAAATATAATAGATCTAAAAATATTTTTAATTATTTGCAAATTTCAAGAATCTGATTATTATATCTGAGAATATTGAAAAATAGTAAATGTTATCGATAATATTAGAAATACATTTTGTATTACGAAATATATAAAATATTTCAAATATTATTAATAATATATAATATACCATACATGATTATACCTATTAATTTGCCCCTCGATAATATTATTTTTAAATATATTTATACTGAGCTCATTCGAATTTATTATATTCAAACAAAATTGTGCCAAAAAAAAAAACAATATTGTCCCACAAAACATTTATTTTGTTGTGTCCAAAATTAATCCCATAAAAAATCCCAAAAGAGTTTACCCAAATAAATAAGAAATTTCACAAGAATGTGCCCAAAAACATGTGCACATACAAAAGTGCATTTACAAAATATTTTATTTGTGCAATAGTTTATTTTGGCGACAATTAACAAATATTTATTCATGGTAACAACAATTTTTATATTTTATGTAATTTTTTTTTTAAATGGCACGATTTAATTATACTCTACTTTTTCGTGCATATTTTTGCATTTTTAGTACATTTTATGGTGCATATTTATGCATTTTTCAAACACCGAAATTCCAGTTCTAGTAATGACGTTTGACGAAATAACGCCTTTTGTTGCTAATAGATTACATTTAGACAATTTTGTATTTAAAAATAAGGAAATAATAATAAACATTTCCAAAGAGAGGAAAAAACTATTTGGAACGAACACTAAATTTAAATAGAATTTGGTTAAATAAAACAAATTCAAACGTGAACGAGGATAAAATTCACAGTACTCAAAATCGAACCAGCAACAAAAACAAACACAAATTTCAAAACCAAGTGAAAAGTAAATTTGAAAAATCGTCAGAAGTAGAATTCGAAAAAAAAATTGAACAAGTCGCAATTTTGACATTATATTTTAAAAATTACACAATCAGAATAATTAATTAAGGCGGAGGCGGACGGATACATATACATGATTTTTTTGATTTATTTTATCAAAAATATCCATGTTTAGATTTAAAAGCTTTCAATTTTTCTAAAAATTATCATTTTTAATGCTTGTTGACCAATCTTTAGTAAATGTCATGTAAAAAATCAAGATTTTTGTTCTTGTTAATATAATATAATATGTAAATATAAATATGCAGGACAACTAATAATATCTGCTTAAAACTATGATTTTAGATTTTAAATTAAAAAAGATTCCTTAAAAACATTTTTTATTATTACAGGATTGCATATACAGTGAATCTTTATAGCTGGCCATTGTAAAAGATCCTTTTCTAAGTATATAAGAATGTCCTTGGATTGAAAAAGCTTAATTTTTTGTTTGTTTATCTAGTGGTTCAGCTTCAAGGAATTTAAGGACAAATCTTAGTAGAATGTAGAAAGAAAATGGAAATAAAATTATCATTAAATTTTAAATTATTTTGCAACACTATCTAAGGTATGCTCTAAATAAAGCAACCCTCTATGTTTGCTCATACTGGATCGGGTTCGATTGGGTTTTCCACCTATACCCAATTCTGACAAACGATTTTCACGTCAGATCTGCTTCAGCTTCTATCAAGCTATTATACCTGTGTTCATTGCGAATCTTTTTTTATATATTTTCTGATTTAGGATTTTCCTAATTTGTATTTTCTCTAAACCTTTAATAAAGATAAATCACACAACAAAGCATTTTATTTCCTCTGCAGGTAGAGCACTCGGAGTCAGTATATGTATCATACAAAACAAAAAAGTGTTTCTTTGGAAAATGTTGATCGGCAATCCCGTATCCCTAAAATTTTCAATATCATTTGAATTTTATTATGGTTCTCGAAAATCCGAGAGAAAGAAAATATTGGGAAATAACAGATACTAGTAGTAGTTGATCTTTTTTTAGTGACAATATATATTTTTTAAACCTATCTTAGCAATCAACATCATTTTTAAACGAACATAAATCAAGATAATAAAATAAATTTCAATACTGATGTATACTAGAAGCTAAACATACTTTTTGATTTGTCATTTATATTAGTCATCTTCAGATGCGAATTGTACATACAACCGATTAAACATGAACGAAATTCGATATCAACATAAAACATACATTGTAAACACTATTTAATATGCTTCAATCTCTCGAGGATCCATTAAAACCAAAAATCATTAATTGTTTTTTGTTTCATAATTCAAATGTGACGCAACAGTTATTTTCAGTATGTTTTATTGTAGTGCTCATAATTATTTAAAAATTAAAAGCATGTGGCCTGAATGCAAATCGCGTCGTTGATGCGACGAACGTGGGGGCGGACGAGAGCACGCGCGTTTTTTTTGTATAATATATGTTCCAAAGCGTACATACAAACAACGCATTTAAGTGCATAAATCGCGCATTCAATGTGTTAGAACAAGTATGTATATTGTATCATGTATGTATACTGTATATATAGTATCAGATGTTATGATCTGCAGCAAGAGTAAATAAATGTGCGTATCGCATTACGACCATTATGAAGAAATGCAATTTAATCAAACGAGACGCCACACGGCCAACGGACTCGCGGCACGGCCAGCGCGGCGGCGCTCCGCGTCTTGGGAACATAAAAACAATAATAAAACTTATTGTATTTGTTGTGAGATTTGTGTTACGTTCTATACAAAATATCATCTGGAAACTACCTATTATAATATATATTATATTATGCATTATATATACAAGACAAGGCGATTGTGCTGATCCGATTGTATGTTCAGCGAAGCAACGATAACATAATAAACACAGCTGAACAAGTATACACAGTAGAGCCATCTCGTTGGTGCTAGCTGCACTTAAAACTACGCATTACTGATACTGGCTGCACAACATTTGCGCCAGTTTATTATTTTTCCTAATAAAATCGGTACTCACCTGACTTGTACTCGGTGTTGTTCTCGGATGCATCGCCAACACTGGTATCACTTAAGCACAACGAGAGTTCCGTTATCGGAGACAGACCGAACCTGTTCACGTCGTCATTGTGACGGATTTTCTTGTGCACTTGTAAGAGATAGGACTGCGGTATGGCAGCGGCACTAGTTAAACTACACTCGACCCCGCCAACTGGTAATGAACTACGGTTTTCGTCGGTGGCCTTGAAACGAGCACGCACTTCAGCGGACACCAATTGTGTGCTTTCGTCGATCAGAAAGTCTGGCATTGACGAGGCGGGCCGCTTTCGGATGACGGAGGTCATTGTAGCTCAATATATGGGTATGGGCTTCGTATTAGCGCAAGAGTGGGTGAATGTCAACGACGATTTGAAATTGTTTAAAAAATATTTAAATAAAATTGTAAAATACGGATGGACGACGGGATGCAAAAGCTGAAAAAGAGAAAGAAAAAGGGATTAAGAAATTGGCAATAGTTTATTTATTTTTTTTTATATAGAAAGTCCAAAAAATAAATATTTGTCTGAAAAAATAAATGGGGCGGAAAAAGGAATGTAAACTATTAATAAAACGATTTCTCTGAAGTGGTAGAGAAAGGATTCAAGACAACATAATAATGATGAAAAGAAATAAAAAACAACCTTGAAAACCATTGTTTTTCATATAAATTCTCAACTCCTGTTTCTTGGTATATGAAACCACCTCAACCTATGACATCACCTAGCTTTTTGGGCAGCAAAATGGGTAAAATGGGTGTAAAAAACAGATATTTTTTACAAAAATAATTTAAATCTCTAATTTTTACCCCTGAGGAGAGGTAAGGAAAAATTTTATAGAATGCATTGTCTTCGGCAACAAGTCAAATTTCAGCTCGACAGGAAGTTGGTTAATTAGGCCGCGCAAGCAAGATCACAGACACGGGAAACTAATATAGATAATTTAAAAAGAAGAGATTAGGAACATTTCATAAATATTACCAGTAAATTGGTTCAAAAAAAAGAAAAAATAATGAATAAAATTAAACAATCCATAAAAATAGTTTGTATTTTATTATTAGATATCCAAGAGATTTTTAAAGTAAAATAAAAGAAAAATATAAAAAGAAAAAGGGCACATATAAACTATGACAAAATCGTAATAGTTGGATTGATCATTATCTATATGATTTGCATAATTTAAAATTATAGCCACAATTCTAACCCTAACCAATAAAAAACAAGAACAATCTTCCCATAGGAAAATCTACTTCTTCTTTAAAATAAGCCCTTATTCTAAATCTAACACTTCTAGACAGTTTTTTTTCATCTAAACTTACTTATTCTCTCTTCAAGGAGGTACATTACCCCAAACGAAATAACCGTTTTATGAATGGGATGGATATGAGTATCTAAGTTTTGTTTATTTAAACAATCCAAAATTAAGATTTCGATCATTAAAAGTACTATGAAAATATTAGGTTCTGATCATTGAAATATTATACTAATAGTATTATATAGTATTTTAGTATTAAACATCAATGGTTATAATATTTATTAATATTAAATACTAAAATTAGTATAATTTGCATCTTAGATGCTAAAACTAAATATTTGTTGTGCATTGAATGTTGTATTTGTAAATTTACGAAAAATCACAAAATATTTGATGACATAACCTAAAAAATATTTGAGCCATACATTTTTGGATTGGACTCTTGGCCTAACACAAAAAATAGTATTTGACCTACCCATTACCAGCTCTACTATATTGTCATCTTATAATATCTTTACCGTTATATTAAACTTTTAAAAACGGAGCACCCTTTGCAGCGAGGGCGCAAACTTATTTCTGTTTTCCTCAACTCCGTAGCCGGGCTATGCTCAAACAACAATGAATTTTTGTTCCACATTTTGTTGCCCTTGCCCTACGGCGACTGGAACGACTAAATAATCCAGAATCCACTGGACCCGGATCGCACACACAATTTTGCACATCATTTAGTTTATATACAACGTAAAAAATGGCGCTGCTAAAAAAGTCGCACTTTACACTTTCCTTTTCAATACCTACCATCGAAAAAAATGTAGATTCAAAAGTTCCGTAATCTGGGGCACATTTCATGAACAAACACACGCGAAAATAATAATAATATATATAGAATTAAAAAAACATAAATATAGGCATTCGTTGCAGATTAAAAAGACCGTTTTGATCGCGGTCGCGCTCGCACATGTCAAAGAAAACGCGTGAACGTGATTCGTAAAATTTCGTTAATCGCGAGTATTGCGCAATTGCGCATGTCGCATGCGCACATGATTTAAGCAAAACTACCGCACATAGACACAAGAAAATGTATTCTACCCTTGTAATTAAACTCTAATTATTACGCATAACTATTAAACAGTATCCTATTAAACATTTAAAGCTTACATAAAAGTATAAATAAATGTATAATATAAATGCATGGCTAGACCAAGGCTAGACACAAAATTCAACGAAAACGAAAAGCTTTTTCGTTCAGTCAGGGTTGTGCAAATTTTAGCGCTGCTTTTATTTTATTTTTTATTATTTGTTAAAAAAAAAATATTGTGAAAAATATAGTTTTACGCTAGTGGTAGACTATATATAGCCTAGACAAAACATATCACTAAAGCAAGAAAAAAAAATCGTTTAAAATATGAAAAATGTTATCAGGGTTGTGAGAAAATGTAGCGTTATGTGTAGCGCCAACCAAATTAAAATTAAAATATAAAATATTTAAAATAGGTTAAAGGTAAACGGTAAAATAAGTACATAAAGTTTTTTTTTAAATCGGAATCTCAAGGTAAAACATTATATATTATATGATTTTTTTTAAATTTTAATCTTATCGGTGTACGTGAGTGGTTAAAAAAAGGTCGCTATGTTTTAAAACTTAAAACTATTGAGTATTTTAATTCTTAATATAACTTTTTAGGCTGCATTTAATCAATACAAATTTTGTATGCATAACCTCAAAAAAATATTATTTTTTCTTTCTATAAGTCGATATATAGTAAAAGAAAAAGCCAGAAGTTCTTGAAAATTGCTGATGCTCTAGAGTTAAATTTAAATCCTACTGATGATGATTTATTAACTACGACCGACAAAAAGATGAATTTATAACCTATGACTTTTCTAGGCGATTATATATATAGAGTACAAATATCGTATAAGATTACGAGTTTTTATAGGTTAAAAAGCAGGGTAATATTTTTTTTTATTATGAACCGTTACTTTTTGCTACTTTTATATATCAGAAATACGGTTTCTCAAAATCTTGCTAAATTTTTTTAAATACAATTTGATAAAACAAAAACGATAAAATAGTTAATTGAATCTTCACTGAGGAGAGGTGAAATAAACTTTAATTTTATTTATTAAAATTTACGACCAAAATGCAATCTTCTTTTAAAGATCACGCAGATTTCCATAGCACTTTAAACATTGAATTTACATATTATATTTTTTATTTAAACAATTATTACACTCAATATTATCTAATATTTACATTTATTACATTTATTTAATATACTCTCCCTTTAAATCGCACATCATTCTCTCTCTCTAAAGAAATACTAAAATATTTATTTGTATTTAAATTAATTGTTTTTTTTTTTTTAATATGGCAACAAAAATATATGTATTTATATATATAGTTCGTATTTATGTATAATATTTATATATAGAAAAATTTACATAATAGACATTGCGATTTTCGGGTGGGAGCGGGCGACAGGATACAAGGGGGGGCAGAGTATTTGTATTTGGGGAGGTTTACGCGATTATTTGTCAGTACAATCTACTACTTTTGCATCTAGATTCTTGGGCCGGGGCACGTGTGTGTATGTGTGTTGTTTTTAAAACTATAATTTACGATTCAAAGAGAATCGTCATAACGGCCATAACGGCAATGCCGAAGATCAGTGCAGAGAACTGTTTCAGTGACTCCTTCGGATCGGTTTCCTTGAGCAGATCAGGTAGCACAGTAACGAGTGCGATATGTAGAAATCCACCAGCCGTGAACGGCATGATCCACGATGTGCGTGCCTCTGTAAATCGTAGTCAAACGGTTAATATGAGATTGTAGTTTGGTAAGAATAATACCGATGATTACCTAGAGCCGATGTGACACCACTACCGCCAATAGCGACCAGAGCACCCAGCAGACCAGCGCCGGCAGTCAAAAGTTGCGCTCGGGCAGCGTCCCATCGACTGAATCCCGATCGCAGCAGAATAGCAAAGTCTCCCACTTCGTGTGGAATCTCGTGTACTGTTCAGAAATTGATTTTTATATTATTTACGCTTTTTTTAATAAAAAGAAATACGTACACAAAATGGCAAATGTTCCCAGCATTCCGTGTCGAAAGGACACCAAAAACGATCCGGCCACAGCTAGACCATGCGTAAAGTTATCAATTGAGTTTGCCATAAGATTCAGGTAACCGGCAATCTTAATCGGTTGCTTTGTTTCTTGTTTGCTCTTTTCGGCAAGAAAACAACCGTTTGGCACGTCCTCAATGTCACACGCTCCACCGTTCTTGGTGCAGTGCGTGCCGTCATCACCGTCAGGTACCTTTCCGCCACTCTTGCGCAACAGGCAATTTGCAATCTCAACGCATCGTGGCTGTGGATTGCTCTCGTCCGCACTCACGTAGCCCGAGAATATCTTTTCGACAATCGTGAATATAAGTACGCCGGCCAGCACCCAGAGACCACTGCGCATCGATGGATGACCACCGCCTGTAAAACAAATTGGCAAGTTTATAATAGTTTGGTTTAATAGAAAGATTCTGATGGACTCACCAGTTGTGTTGGTCTCGCTACTCCAAGCTTCGGGAAGCAGATGCAAGAAAACGTCTCCAAGTAAACCACCAACGGCAAAGCTCAGCAACACTTTAAGGGATTTCGATTCGGCGGCTACAAAAACGAAACGCGCAATTTAGTAGATTATTATTAGAAATCATCCTCACACTGATTTATTGATTAAATTGTTATGTAAGAGGTAAAAATAGTCAATGTTCCTATTCCGTAAGCTGTATTTCTCTATGTTTTTTATATTGCAATACCGACACCTAATTTCTCACGTAGCTCTGATAAGATTTAATCGTTGTCGTCGGTAATTTATTGTGCACGCGCCCAAATTTGGTGTCAGTGCGAGCGACAAAGAGATGAAGTTATAACCTATGACTTTTCTAGGCGATATATATAGAGTACAAACATCGTATCAGATTACTGATTAGTGATTACGATTAGTCATTCTAGGTGGCTTATCGTGAGACACCCCCATAAACATTGACACATACTATTGCATTTCAACATACGAGACGACAGAATGCAACAAGTGCGCAGATCAATATGATATGGACAGCCCGAGGATTTATGGTTCCACAGTAGACACACAACGCACACAGATACCGATTACGCTATCAAGATCCCAAACGGTTGGCGGAGCGCAGAGCAAATAAATCATCGACACAAATATATATAATTGAGTTATAACGTTTATGTGTGTGTGTGTGTACTTAGAAGTGGATTGTTCAGAAATTTTAGTAATTTATGGCCTTGCCGGCGGTTGTGTGGCGCCCCCGTCCCGAACGCGTGTTTATATTGTGTCGCCGCACCGCCGCCGATTTAATTCTTTTGTGTTGGTTTGTAATTAGCAAAACTTATTGCGTAGTTCAATCGACAAAGTTGTTTAAGTGGAGCTTTTCTAGTTTGAACAATCTAAGAGAATTTTATAATTATATTGACAGAGATGATGGTGATACTCACGATTAAATTCACTGCCCTTCGCACCGCCGCTCGTCTCGACCGGAATGAGGAACAACGGCAAAATACCGCTGAGTCCGATTAGCGCGGAACCCAGCAGCGAGAACACCCACGGAGTGTACTCGAAGCTCTTGAAGTAGTCGGGCACATAGTGCTCGAGCACTTCAGTGTAAATGTACTGTATTGTCTCGTCCATGAATGGTGTGCTAATGTTCATGCCACCGGCAGGCAATAAGGAGTCCGTGGTGCAGGTGTGTGCGTTGATGATATTTAGGTGGCTGATTTGTTGACCGTATATGCGTTGATAGCTAAGCAATCTCACTGCGTGACAATCCGGCTAGCATAGCTTTAAAATAGGCAGCAGGCAGCACGTGCGCAAGCAGATCACCGGCAGACTGAAAAGAAGCAGAAGAAATATTAAAATATGAGAGATAAATAAATGTTTAGCTGTGTAAGGCAATGACAGCATTAGACTGAACTCTACTATGCGATTTGGTCAAGCTAAACTCCAAAGGTAAATTTTTTTGTATTCAATGAGATAATCAAAGACTAACTAATATAATACTAACGCAGCTTCAACGCTTTCGTGCAGAGAAATACGATTATGCAAATTTAAAACGCTGCATTAATAATAAATATATCTAAAACTCGATTGCCTTAAGTTTTTCGACCTGTTACACATACACACGCACATCTAATGCCGGCTGTGTATTTTAGTGTATATAGAATATCGTATTTTGCATATACATATGTATTTTATGTGTATATGTATTAGTTTTAAATGCGTTTCGACGGTATCAATATATTTAATATACTAAATAGTAAATACAATTTACACACACACACAAAACCAGTCCATCAAAGTGAATACTAGTTTAATGATTAATGATGAATATTAATTTGTGCAGAGGTTACAATATAATCAAACAATGCACTGAGGAAATGCGATAGAACGATACTTGCAATCAATAATAGCGATTTGCATGAGTCATTGATTGCAAAACGGACTGATATAGATAAAACGCTAAATTAAGTCTGCACTGGCAAGCAAATATTTTAGAGTTATTGATTTTTGAAATATTATTTTATATATTTTTAAATATTCGCAATTATTGCAATCTGATTTGAAAATTTGACAGCTTTTCAAATGTTTTTTTGGATTAAAATAAGCAAAAAAGAAGCAGCATTATACATATTTTTTTCTTTTTTAGGTTTGTTTGTTTTTATTATTATTTATTTTATTATACATACATAAAAAAAATTCTCGAGATTTCTAGATTTATTAAAAAAAAATATATAAATATATATTTTAAATCTACATTTTTTCTAATATTGCAGTGAAATATTTAGACCTTTTATAGGGTTCACTAATGTCTAGATATAATTTAATCTAGATTCTAGACTGATTAAAAAAGCCTTCTTAAATATTTGTCTACATTGTTTTTATAAATCAGGTGTTTAGAATTTTTATAAATAGAATTCTAGATAGATTTTTATATATATTTTTAAATAGATTTAAATATTGTTTTTTGTTTAAATAATTTCTAAAAAAACCTTTTTAGGCATACACAAAAAATTAGAGATTTCAAGACATATTTAAAGACTTTCTAGGTAAATATGTAGATATAAATTTAAAGATTTTAATAAACTTTCTAGTCACATTTCTAGATCCTTATATAGATCTTCTGGAAAGTTTTCAGATAGATTTAAAAACTTGTTTTCATTTGTTTTTGGTAGATTTTAATTAAACCTTTACTTACATAGATAACTTTAAAACATTATTTTTTACTATTTTCAAAATTACTATAAATTGATGAAAAATTGATTGATTAAGACTAAATAAAAATTGAAGCTATGCAAACAATATTTTTTCTCAAATCAATTAATTGATAAAATCAACAAGGTACACAAGGTCAAGTAAATGGTCAAGTAAATGCAAATTAAGACTAATTCTCAAATGATTTTATAGACTGATTTTAAGACAATTTATAAATAATTTTAGTCTATAGAAATGCTTGTTATCATTTATATTTCTTGATTGGTTTCCTACAGTTTCATGTTAAAAATATATGGAACCGTTTTTACAGAATTTTAAAATTTGAATTTAAAAGTTTCTGGAGAATCGATTTTTTTAATAGATTTTTTTGACTGGTTATAAGACAATTTCTTAATATTTTTTTGTTTTTTTAAAATCGATTTTTAATATAAAAAAATGAAACCGTCTTTAAAAAAAATCTTTCTTTTTTAAGACTGATGATTTGAGATAGTCAGCCCTAGATTCAAGACAGATTTTCAGTTTTCTAGATATTCATTTTTTATAAAAGCATAATCAAATTTAAAATTGAATTTCTGTAATATTTAAAAGATAAATTCAAGATATATTTAGGCTGATTTAGTGTATAAAAATATATTTTGGATACATTAACATTTCGATATAATATATATAAAAGTATACAGTATACATATATACCGTATAGTATATAAAAAAAAAAGAACTGATTAGAACTTTTGTACAAAAATTGGTGGCTTATGCCATGTTTTATGCAAATAACCTGAGAAATGAACAGAGATAGCTCATTTCTGACCACGGATTTGAATTAAGGTATCGTAACTCGAAATGTACAGAAATAGGTCATTTCTGACCACGGATTTGAGTTAAGGCATTTTTATACATAGGTATGTATATATGGACATAACTCGAAAAGTCCGAAAATAGCAGCATATTGTAAATACTAATATTTTTAAATGTATTAAAAACAATAATAATTTTAAATAAGTATTTTGTAAATTAGTATTTTCAAGATACTATATTTTCAAAATACTGTTTCCAAAAGAAAAGTTGTATTTTGAAAATACAAATTACAAAATAACTTTATTGAAAATTGTATTTGACATACTAAAAGCATTTAAAATACTGCATAAAATAGATATAGTAAATTTTTGATTGAGCTGACAATATTTTATATTTTATTTCAAATGCATTACTAAACATATTACATATTTTTTTTTTTGTAACTTATCGAATAATATAATTTCGGAAAAGTTTTCATATTAGGTTTTCTACATTTCCAAGTAAAAAAAAAAAATTTACAATTATTTCTAGATGTTAATTTTTAATAATTTTTACAAGAATATAATGAAACAGTTTTTACAGATAAATATTTTTTATTTATAAGACTTATTTAAGACTTTCTAAAATCTAGATAGACAGATTTTTGATAGATTTAATAAATACTTTGATTCAGATTGATTTTCGAAGCAGATTTTATAGGTTTTTTTCTGACTATCTATGATATAATTTATCAAGATTTCTAGAATCATGTATTTTTTTTGATATATAGCTGATTCCAGTAAATATAGACTATCAGAGAAATTTTTAGATCGATTTTAGATTAATTTCTCTAAACATTTCTAAATAGATTTCTAGTATTTTATAAATTTGGTTAAAGTAGGTACCGCAATATCAGAAAATATACCAAGAATTCGTTACTTGATGTTTGAAAGTTGAATTCAAGTAAAAAAGTTAAAGAAGACCTTGCTAGATACTAACAAAGATTAATGGTCTAAAACTAGCTAAACACAAACAAACAAAAAATAATTTTCTTTAAAATTTAACTATATAGAACCCATCAAATTTCCTCAAAAGCTCTTTTGTACCGAGCAAAAAACCAGAAAAAGCTCCACGTCTCAAAAACCAATTATGTATTTATGATCGGGCCGTAAATTTACAGCTGCACCGTGTGCGCAAAGCAAAGCAGTAAATACGATTTTGATAATGTAGTAATAAAACGCTAAACTTCACAAGCACACAAAATTTATGGCACCGTATCATGATGCCATGTACTTGAGTCTTGAGTTTAATAAATCAAGCACTGACTCGTTGAGCGTCGTCGACTCGGGACTGATGACTGTCCAAATTAATTTGATGACAACTTTGCGAAATGTGCCATGTGGTTTATCTTAATTTTAGGAAGAAGATTGTTTCTAATAATAAAATATATGCATATTTACATTTAGAAAAAAATCTAATCATTTAATTAAAACTTAAAATAACAACCAAAAATTAACATAATAATTTATAATCACGTCAATATTAACAAATCACCTTGTTCTTAAATGTACAGACAAGACCGTTGGTCAGGAACACACAAAACTCCACAAAGCACTAGTCACAAGTAGAACAATAATAACAACCTTAAAAATGTTGCCTAAAACTGAATCGAGTCGAATCTATTTTCAGTAGAAAAAACACCACACGCGATTGCCCAAAATAATAAATCCAAACAGAACGACACTTTTGCTGTTGCTGCTACTCTGACAAAAAGCCGGCGTGTGAATGAACGCGACCAGCATACCGAATCTATCTTAAGGAATCAACAAAGAGACGCCTCCTCCATTCAGAATCGCTTGCTGTCCACACAATAGAGATACGCATGATACTACACAGAAACAGACACATACACACACACAAGTGGTTTAGCGATGGGCTATTCATTGTCAATTTGCACGAATTACGGAGAGCCGCAGCCGATGCCGCCACTGCGGTTGTCCGGTCCGTTGCTATCTAGACACTTTTCGTTGATAAGAAGGCGAACACATACACATCCACTCACACGCACACACACGCTTTCTTATCAACTTATCTTGTGTTTGCATTGTATCAATATTGTGCTGGTGCGCTATTATAGCACACATACACACACAATTACAAACAAATTATATATGAAGTGTTGTGACTGTGATTAAAGATTATAGAATCGTTGTGTCCAAACACAGAAACTCAGTCAATCATGTTTGAAGGTATCTCAAGTGTTTTTTGTGTGCCAGCGAAGAAAACCTGATTTTGAAATTGAAAACAATGTACGCAATCCATTCTGAGAAGCGAGTTCCAACTAAAATCAGAAAATAATTATTTTAAATATCAAAAATACATTGAAATGCATTTATTGTTATTAATACTTGCTTAGATAGACAAAGACAATAGCGCAATTGGCACGACAAGAGCCATGACGCTGTCTTGCAAAAACACAATATTATTATTCACGCACAACGTCAATGCCTTAAGTTATGACAAAAACGATTAGCTTGACCGTTAGATTATCACGTTTGCAAATGCGTAGTTCTAGTTGGTCTGGTTTTGTTATATTACTGCCTCCTCTGTGTCTCTGTTTAAGCGTGTCTGTGTGTGTGTTCACGTGATAACAAACAGAACAGAATGCATGAGCCGCACTTCTCGCGTACACAAGTCCATAAACTGTTTATCACAAATGCATGTTATTATACACATTTCCGTGTCAAATCCATACAGTTATTTTTAGCTTACACATGTAGAATTCCATGCATAGATAACGGTTTAAACAAAATGTCAATTATCCTGAAATATATACCTTTCTTCGAATCCGTACGATTGTGTGGCGCCTTTGTCCGAAATCCGTAAATTAAGAGCAGTGATTAGGAGCAGGAGCATGAGCAGCAGAAGCAGCGAGCGACGCGACTAATCTTCCCTGAGACTGAGTCTGTGACGCAATATCAAATTTACTTTGTGTGCGGTGTGCGCATTCTGCTCTATCTGACTAAGAATACATAGATATACTAATACATGTATATATGTATCTGATAGATAAATGCAATGCACAACGAAACCCGACGTGACGACGGTTTTACTGATGAATTTAAACAATACACTGATTTAAAGATTTACAGAACAAAAATGCTAGTCACACACGTTCTGTTTCATAAACAAAATACTTTTAATTTAAAATCACAGAAGCAAGAAATGCATGACTTCCTTAGAGCAACACAGCTGTTTTTTTCATTTGTGCGCACGGTACGTACGCACACACAGATAAAATTCGAATACACATTACACAAACAATTCTGACAGTGACAGGTAGGGTTTGTTGCGTGCGGCGAATTGAATTGGTTTACATTTATGTCTGGTTTACATTGTATACGAATTTAAACCAACGAATTTGGCGTTTTTATATTTCATCAACCTTACTTAAATTTAAATCTAATTTATACAAATCTAAACGCTAATAAAATTAAAAAAAAATCTATGAAAACCATTTAAAACAAATGAAATTTTATAAAAAAACGGTATCAAAAAAATAAATTTATAGCAATGTTTTGTAATTATAATCGCAAAAAATCTCTTTATGCCGAACGCCTAAACAGCTCTTTTGTCTTAAAGAGGTTTTGAAGAGAAACCCTCTTGTGTCGAAAAAACACATTTTATGTTTAGGAAATGAACCCTTTAGGGGACGGGGTTCAAAGATTTAGTAAAAAATAAAAAAAATAAAATATTTCGGAGCGTTCCGGGAAGTGTAGTAAGTGTCTTTGGTATTAAATTAAAGGTATTTAAAATATATATAATATATACAAATAAAAAGTGGGCAATTGAATCCCCTATTCAGGAGATAATCAAAAAACGTCTTATTTCATACAATTTGATGTAGAGAGAGGAGGGGAAGGTGGAAAACTAATGAAATTATGCCAATTTTTTTTCAAAATGTCAAATCATTACAGCCCTTTATTTTTTGGGGCCGTAGACCCCCATTGCCAAAATTGCCAATTTCGTATGAGTCAGCCGACCATGAACTAAGGTTTAAATGGCCTAAATCCAAATTAAGCTTACACTACCCTGAAAAGGATATCCACGACCTTAAAAACTGAAGGGCTGTATAGGTTTGACCTTTTACAAAATAATGACATCCTTTTTTCGCCCATCATTATTGTTAATGCACGTATTTTATTAGTATGAAGACGATAAAATTGCAGATATTCGTTAAAATGTATTAGGTAGACAATATTTTAAGTTTTTATAATGTTTTTTTTACTGATTTACAAGCTGATTTATGGTAATATAATTAAATAATATTAGAATTTTTAAAATGTGCGCGTAGATTACCATCTGTTGACGACGAAAATAACTAAAATACTGCCTCGAATAGAAGAGATGTTCATTACAAGTCCGTACATAGAAAAACTGGTCCATTTCTTGTCTATATATTAAAGTCTATCGTAATTACAATCGCAAAAAAAAACGCTTTTTCGTAGCTAAATGGAATATCAAGTATTCCCTTTTTAAAAAGGTGACATGCATTAACGTTTAGCGAATTATCGCCTCACAACAACAAAAGTACACAGACGCTCACAGGCACTCAATTTTTCCTTTTGCATTGTGCGTGTTATTGTTGTTGTGAGGCGATAATTCTTAAAATGGCAAATGCTTGCTACCTCTATTTCTATAAACACAGAAAATAACTCAGATCTTAAAATATAGAACGCGTTTTATTTTAATTAGTATGCTTTTATATTTTTAGCACACAATATTTTTATTTATTATATGGTAATTTTGTGTATTAAATGGCAATTTTTTATTTTAATTTTACATCTATTTTTTTTAATTTACATCTATTTTTTTTATTTAACACGCAATAATATTTTAAGCATTCATTTGTTTTAATTGTATTAAATTTATTTTAATAGTGCGCAAGTTATTTTGTTTATTTTTAAATTAGTAAGCAATAATTAACGGTTTATATTTTCGCAAAATAGATTTTCTCTCAGCCCTACTTCGCCTGTTTACACAATATCAGCGAATTCAGCAAAGTCATACGTCATATATTTTAAGAAAAGGGAAAACGTCAACATCGCTTCGCAATCACAAGTGCAAGTGCGTGTTTTGTTGTTTTTATTTGCGTGTGTGTACTCAAGATAAAACTATTATTATCATAAACTTGTTTTATTTATTTATAATCATAATAATTAATCATCCCACCCCCCTTCACCACCCTCAGATCTCAGAATGCTAACTGCGCGTAGTCCTTGTCTCGCATCGTCGTCGGTCCGGTGCTAGATTGTAAGTTTAGTGTTTTTCTCTGCGTGTTTGTGTTTTCCGTGCCTAGCTTTGTGTGCTCGCTGCTCGGTGGCTCTTCGTGTCTATTTGCGATGGGTGAACCCAGTGGGTTGTTGTTTGTACGACGGACTGACAGTGAGGAGGATTTTGGCGACACGATGTCGGCAAGCATACGAGCGTCCTCGTCGATGTCCTCGTTTAAGAGTATTATGGGCACGTTCAAGCGATCCGACTCGGTGTCATCGAATAACAGCGGCGCTGCCGGAGTCGGGACGACCGGTTTTGTGCAGACATCGAATCAGCGGCGAAGTAGTAAGTACTCACATAGATACAGTAATTTAATCAAGCAGATGAAATGCCTTAATTTTTGGGAAATGGGCATATTTTCAGCAATAACAAATCATATCTTATTTCAGGCTATCTTTTTTATTGTTATTAGATTGTATACATTTTAAGTTATACCAAGTTATAAATACTTTTATATATACTATTGATTTGGAAATTGAAAAATAACATAAACATAAGGTGATTCATCTCGAAACAAGACATTCTGGAAAGGATTTAGAAAGCTATAAGCAATAAGCTATAATAAACGGCGTGTGTACTTTTCCCCTTACACGTACTGAACAACAAGTGTCTTGTAAACAAAATACATACTCATACAGTCACCCAACGAATGTGCGTGCACTAGCGCAGGGGTAACACAAACAACATGACTCAACCTTTCGTTCCCCATAGACCGGTACCTCTCTTTCACTCTCTGCTCACGTTCACCCTCGGAAAATCGATAATTTCCATTTCACACGAACCGTTCTCGGTGTGGTTTTCTGTGTCTATTCGTCAATAACTGCAAACGCAAAAGCAAAACATTTTCGTCGTTCAATTCGCAAGGAAATTCACATTTATAAATAGATTTCCTTGTGTCTTCGCCAAGCTTGTAGTGCTGGTTGGACAGAAAAAAGTGGATACATCTGTGTGGAAATAGAAGCTACTGTCTGGACAACAAAACACAGGCAATTTATTGTGAAACGCTCACTCGAGCTGTACTGTCTTTGAGGCGTAGAACTAGGTAGATATATTAAATTTATGTATATTTTCCACACAAGTTCAAGTTTTCCACAAAGTTTCTTGTATTGGCAATCTTTTAATCTCGTTAGAGCTATTTGCAAAACGCGATTAAATTCAACATTGAAATACAATTCTACTTTGTTTTGGAATTAAGACGCACTTGAACTTTATTGTGACAAACGGCGCCGGCGCAGCCCTTTTTGATAGTATCTACTTTTTTTCTATATAAATATAGATCCAGAAGAGCGCCACGATGCGATCACTGGCGTCAAGCAACACAATCGTTCTTCCGAAGGTCTCCTCTGCACACCATGGCACCATGGAAGAGGTGGCCGGCGCACAGGACACCATTTATCTGTGCAATTTCCGGGTGTCCGTCGATGGCGAATGGTTATGCTTAAAGGAACTACAAGATCTTGAGATTCAGGACAACAACAGTCAGCACAACAGTGCGCAGCACCATGACGATCTGAGCACCGTTGCGAACTACGGTATTGCCACATGTGAAAAGTTCGATGAACTGAAGGGCGACCGTGATTGGGTTAACTACTGTAGGTGCCTGTTTTGTTTGGTTGTGCATTCGGACGCAGGACATTTATTGAATTTACTATTTCCAGTGTATATCGGATAAATGCTCTGCGTCCCGAGTGTTTGCATGTATTTTTGATAATTTGAGCATAGTACCGCACACAGTTTCCATAAATAGTAGAATATAGTTTTATTTGTCAAGTAATACAGTCTCTGAACTCCATGTCTGAATCGATTCTTTCTGAGCCACGGAAGCGGCCAACGCTCTTGTCCTATTTTTGGTGATTCTTCGTTTCCACATCTAAAAAAACAAAACAAAGACTTCAAATCAATTTCAATGCATCTTCGAAATGGACTTAACGAAATTACAAACTTTACGTTCGGCGAAGCACCGTTTGACAGGCAGCACGACGTGGGATCGTTTCAGGGAGTGCAATGGCAGAAAAACGGAAGAGACACGACCTGCTTCTTCCGGACGCCTTTGAAACACTGGTATTTTCGATTTCGTTGGCACAACCGATTCTCGGCTGCCCCCACTTTTCAATCTTACATCGTTACTAGTTTGTGGCTTGCTACCGGACTGCTGCTCTTCACTAGCGTCTCTGTGAGATGGTTTAGTATGGTTTAATGGCTCTTTGTTAGAGCTACTCGATTTTGTCACCTTCGCATCGGATCCTTTCGACGGTTTTCGAATGTTTTCGGATTTGTGTTTTAAAAGTGGCTGTCGGCTGGCCGAACGACTTGTATTTGATGACACGGATCCTCCGCGGGAGCCTATTTGATTGTTATTAGTTATTTAATTTTAATTTTTGTGAGCTAATTTGTATACCATTAACTCTGTTGCGCGACATCATCGACGGACTGTCGGGTCCTAGTTCAATTTCATCCGCAGCACCGTCTTGTGAGTTCCAGCACCACATTGTCTGATACCACTTTTTCTCCTCCTTCTTCACTCCTCGCAATTCTGGAAAATCATCCGGTCGCTCTGTAGGCTCCTCTTCAAATATCTGCCTGATCTTACGTTGCTTTTTCACCTTTCTTACACGTTTGTGGTACTTGACAAACGACACCACCAACACGAGCACAAAGCAAGCTAAAGCCGCATAAACGGCAAACAAAATGTACTTCCGTTTCTCTTCGGCACTGCCATTCCTGGACATGGCAAAGTACTTCTCAATAAAACCTGGCTCCTCTACTTTGAGCTTGATCTTCGACACCTCCTCCTCAATCTTCCGGTAGTCCGACGAGGACTCGGTATCACGGTTTTTACTCTTTTTTACACTCGACGGAAGCGACAGCATTGCCGACGTCTTCAGTGTTCTCATGATTCGCAGTATTGCTCCCAGGGCTGGATAGAAGCTGTGCTCATCGAGCAGCGGCAGTAGATTGTCAGAGATCCAGGTGTACAGTCGAGCATTGAACGTTTCCGCAGAGCGTTCCTGGTGTTTGTGACACTCTGCCGCAGCCACAAAGTAGCGCATGATAATGAAAGCGGATGCCTGCGAGTGCAGTGCAAACGTGTGCTTTCGCTTGAAGGGCAGCCAAATGTTGACGGGTCGATGGTCTTCGTAGTCCAATTTGGGCAGAACGATATAGAGCTCGGCATCGTGATCATTGTTTAGAATGAGATTCGAGCAAGGTGTAGGCTCTGCGTCATCGGTGGCGGGCGTTTGTAGGGTCGTCAGCGGTTCGATACGGAATTTGTCAGCAAACGAGATTGTGATCGGGTCTCGCCAGGAGTTGCCGTTTGTGTTGAGCACTGTTTTGCAGAAGGTTTCGAGGTTGTACACGCGCATCACGGACTTGTAGGTTAGTGAGCCCGCGTAGAAGGAGAACTTTACCAGGGGAATGTAGATGTAGTTTAGGAAGCTAGAACGAGATACAGGAATTATTTATTAATTATCAATTCATGGCCTAAAATATTTTTTCCCAAATCGTTTCCACAAATTTTTTAATGATTTTTTGATTTTTTTGTTGTCTTAAATGGCTTTTCAAAAAAACAATAATCCTACAAATATCCTAAAAGAAGCTGTCATAAAAATGAAAGAAGCCTGTACATCAAAGATTTACCAATGATTTTTGGGAAGTGTTTCATTATGTTCTTTGATAAGCAAAGAACTTTTAAGAAAAAACCTCTATGTTTTTAAGATACATATATAAAGGATGTAAAAGCAATCTTTCTAATATAGAAAATGCCAATTATTACCCTCCAACCGCATCGTACAAACCCTGCTGTGGCACGTATCTTGCGTCTGCGGTTTCGACCATTCGATCGAGTACCACTTTGGCACCGTAGAAGAACACCATCATCGATTCCACCGATGCGTCGTCTTCGAGCTTCTGACTTTCGTCTAAGGCGGGAATTAAAACCTAATAAATCATACCCTTCAGATATAAGCATCTCGTTAAACTTAAAACATTAACCTCAAAAGCACGTCTTGCTGCCAACAGCGCCACATCACCGCGTAAAAAGCACTCTTTCCGTGGTCCATTAAACAGATTCGATCCCGCAAAATGTCCAATGATCTTGTTGACATCCTCCACTGAGTCCTCATAGTCTGCATTCTCTGTGTCGTACTCTTCATCCCCATCAGTGTGTTTGCCACACTCCAACTTCCCAATAAGTAATAAAAACAATACTATTCCGCTAGGTAAACAAAACATGCTTCAAAATATATACAAAATATTAGTTTAAAAATAATAATAATTGAAAAGCCAACTTGACAAACGAAAGATTTGGCATTTTGCACTGGTCATCATTACCCACATATATGGATTTCAGCTCGTGATCCAGCAGCCATCGAGCGCAGCAACCTGGTGAACATCTGTAAGCTGGTGGTCAAAGAACTGCTCGAGCAATCGTTGCGCTACGGACGCATGCTGGACTCGGACCACTTGCCGCTGCAGCATTTCTTTATTGTGCTCGAGCACGTACTGCGTCATGGTCTCAAGCCAAAGAAGGGACTGCTGGGACCGAAAAAGGAACTTTGGGACATCCTTCAGAGCGTCGAGAAGTACAGTTTCGAGGCACAAGATATCACGGCAAGCGTTCGGGATCTTCCAACGGTTCGCACACACATGGGCCGAGCCCGAGCATGGCTACGCATTGCGCTGATGCAGAAGAAGCTCGCCGACTATTTACAGGCACTGATGGAGCACAAAGACGAAGCACTGGCAGAGTATTATGAGCCACACGCGTTGATGATGAGCGAAGAAGTATGAATGGATTAATTTCTTTGTGTCAATAAGCTCGTGATTTTATATCTCCTTAAATCTGTACACAGGTAATTGTGATTCTGGGAATTCTAGTCGGTTTGAATGTGATTGACTGTAATCTGTGCGTAAAAGAAGAGGATCTAGACTCACAGCAGGGTGTAATTGACTTTTCGTTGTATCTGCGTTCGAGCTCGAGGCCTAGTCCTGAGGATGATCTAAACAATCATGCAATCGAAGGCGCTGCACCGGGCAGCATGACCGCTGTGCTGGACCAGAAGAACTACATTGAAGAGCTGAATCGACATTTAAAGTATTTATTAAATATTTCGTGACTAAACAAGTTATATGACCATAAAATCCGAATACGCTTTAGTGCTACGGTCGGTAATCTGCAAACGAAAGTGGAAGGCCTGACCACGACGAATGCTCTGATGAAGGAAGATCTGGCGATCGCACGAAACAGCCTTATGGCACTGCAGGCCGAGAACTTGGCACTGCGACAGAACAGTCAGAATGGTGCTAATGGTCCACCGGCCAGGGACAATCGAAACATACACGATCAAATCGATCCGGAAATGGCAGAAGCACTGACCGACGAGAAGAAGAAGCGTCACGAAGTCGAGAGAGAATTAGATTTACAGGTACACATTTGGTTTTTAGTTGAATATAGGATATTTTCTTGTTGATGTTTATACTTTTCTTTGTGTTTTGCACACAAAAAGATGTCACTGAAAGCAGAAACGGAAATGGCAATGAAACTGCTCGAGAAGGACATACACGAGAAGCAGGACACGATTGTGTCGTTGCGACGCCAGCTCGATGACATTAAACAGATCAATTTGGAAATGTATCGTAAGCTTCAGGTTGGTATTTTTATTTTAGGGATTTATGGGCAGGTTTTTTTTGGTGATATGTTTTTTTTTATTCTTTCCGTCCATTTTTTATTCTGTACTAAACATTATTATATCATATTCAATTTAAAAATCAAAAAAACGAATACATATATAAATAGGAATGTGAGGACGAGCTCACCGAAAAAGGTGAGATGGTGTCACGCTTGCAAATCAAAGCTGGCCAGATCGGTAAGATCTTGCAGACGTTAGAGAATCGAGGCAACGAGCAAGCCGCTTATGAGGCAGCGGCATCTCAAAGTCGCAAGTCGTCCGCGCAGTACAGCAAGTCAACAAAACAGGACGGTGGTCCTCCGCCTGTTAAGAAGCCGCACTACATTGATCCAATTCCGCCGTTCGATGCCACCAAGATTCGGAAATCACCGTCGGGCAATCCAATGGATATGTCCAAGTCGATTACCATCGATGAGAAGACTATCGCTTCAGACGCATAGAAAATATACGTTTTAATATATTATACTTGCGCGCTAATTTATATATATATGTGTTACACTGGTTCGCATGCTTATACAGTATTTTTAAGACATATATATATATATACTAATATATAATCGCTTCTATATAAATACTTATATATATTATAATCCGCCATATTTAAAAAAGAAACACACACAATTAAATATAGAAGAAAAATTATTTCGATACTCTGTTTAAAAATGCTATATATACGTTTTATAGGAGTGTGAAGCTTCATTAAAGCACAAGTCCGATTTAATGACGAAGCTTGATTCGCAACGAGAGGCAATGGCGAACGCAATTGCACTGTTAGAAAACAAGTATGTATACACCATTATTCTGAAAATTGTTTTCCAATATTGAAATCTATCGAGCAAGTATCGTTTGAGTCTCCAGCAATGTGTGTATATTTTATATTTTAGGACGAAGAAAGTATATAATTATTTATAACCAACCAATAATACTGTATACTGTATTTACTTATTTTAAATTTAAAACTATTTTAGAATAAGATAATCTTCTGTTTTTATTATTACCAAATTTGCTGTTTAGCTTGCGTTTGGCTCCCAGCATAAAATTACATTCGACTGCATAATTATCTACATATATATATAACAAATAATACATATTGATTTTTGTATTTTATAAAAAATAGTACTATTAAAAAGACACACAATATGTGCGAGAGGATTCAAAAAAAATGTATTTGCTGCGGCAATATTAACGACACTGAAATATACTCGTATTATTACAAAAATCATAAATGTATATCAATAAATTTACAAAAAAGAAAAAATTGTGCATTTTTCAATTCTACGAAAAAGTTGTTTGATTTTTTATCGTGGTGGCGATGATTTTTAATATATAATTGTTGTTATTCACTGATTTTTTTAAGGGTTTTCCAATGTATTTTTTTATTATCAGACATTTTTGTTTAATGCTGTTTATAATTTTACAGTGTATCTTTTCTTGTTTTTTTTCATTCTTGTGCATTCTTTAAAAATATTTATTAATACCAATCATTTTTTTGTTTTTTATTGCCATTTATGAAAAAATATAATTATTTTTTCAGTGTACAAAGATTTAAAATTATACCTTTTTTGTCATCATTATGACGTCATTTTGTTTTTCTAGGGTTTTAAGTGTTTATAAGTAGATCTATATTTTGTAAATATTTACACATACTGTTTACAGTTTTTTTAAATTGATAAGCATATTTGTTTTATAGATTCTTAAAAATATCCAATATTTTAATTTATCTACTTTAAAAAAGATATATTTTTAATATTGTTTTTTTTTCTGTGTACCTTTCAGTTTTTATGTTGTGTAACTTTAAATTTGTAATTATTCGATTTTAAAAAACACATATATATTTTGATAGATCGTCTTCCGTAATTATTTAATAATATTTTCGAAATAATACGTTATTTATTGCTTGTGGTATTTTAAACTTAAAAACTTACCAGTGTAATTTTATAGCAATGTGTTACCTAAGAATAGTTAAAAACCAAATATCTTTATTTTAGGTTAAAACCCTCAGATTAAATATCTTTGATAAAACCGATTTGTACAATTTATTTGTCATAACTATCTTTCGACTTTTTGGTATTTTTTATATAATTTTTGGTAACAATATTGCAGCGTAAAATATATATATATATATTTTTTAAATGTTTGCTTAATTTTTACAAACATGGGATAATTTAACAATTTATG
>JAAAKO020061045.1:0-10250 GCA_010015015.2 Bolitophila cinerea | reverse complement strand
GAGATCACACAGAACGCTCGCATATTTCCCTGATAGGATAACCGTAATGTCGTCGGCATAAGCTAGGGTATAGAAGCTTCTCTCATTGAGAATGACAATGAGGTCATTGACAACCATACTCCATAACAGGGGAGGAAGAACTTCTCCCTGAGGAGTACCTCTTTTTGCCAAGACCCTAAGCCTGGCATAAACTGTTCTCGAATTATTTTAGATTTCAGTCATAATACGATTACAGAATTATCACGATATATTTAAGTGTAAATATTGGCCATATTATAACTATTAAAGATAAAATATTTGATTTCATTTTTTTTTTTTTTTAAATAAGATTAGAACTAATATCTAAGAAAATAGATTCCAATCTACTGATAATCTAGTTTAAATTATTTAAAGAGCGACTGCTCCAGTAAATCCAGTGATTACCAAAACAAACAACATTATCTTAACCACTAAGCTCGTAATAGCAAATATAGATGAGAAACGATGATGACATAAATTAAAATAAAATTTAAAATATGATATAGATATATTATATATTTTAGGCAGATTTTTGGACTGAATTTTAATAAAGTTATTTTAACTGATTTTTTTTTTATTATTTAATATAAAATAGCAAAGGTATTTTATTTTCTACAAACCGACTCTTGAATAGTTAAGTATAATACGTATTTAAAGCTTTTGCGTAAATCTTATGTGCAGTATTTTTTTTTGTGATAATTTTATTTTTTAGAATTTTAAAATTATTTTTTTTAGATATTTTTATAAATTTGTTTAGATAGAATTTGTTTTTTGATAAATTCAATGATATGCGGGGACTTGAATTTTAAAATAATGTTAGTAATAAGAAAACAAAAAAAATAATGTATACGATCTTTTTAAAATTAACATTTTTTATGTTTCAAAGAACGAGTCTGGATGTGGTTTAATAATGTGTCAATAGATATTTCACCCGCAGATTCTTATTTGGCTATCGTTTTGAGGCCTGAGGCTAAACTTTATTTCATTACAATTCTAAAAAAATAATCTAAAAATACCTGATTAATAATTATGTATATGGTAATTGTGTAGTAACCGACTAAAAAGTTACGTAATAGGCCATGGGACGTAGGTTTCAGCTCGGGTAGACCTAATTTCTCAAAAAAGATGTTTATATGTTACTATTGCTTTGAGTTCACGGTTCTATGGTTCTATATCATCCGAGGAGCGATCTAAATGTATATTTTTATTTATATAAAATTAATATTTAATTATTCATTGGAACTATCATATCACACTATTATCAATTACTATAAACTATCACTAAATGCTAAATGACCACCAAATACTGCCCGAAAATTGTTGCATTCTCTCTGTAATAAATAAAATACACAGAGGCTTTTCACCACCAAACCCACCACCCCAATCGAAAGCTCCGCACATCGCCCTCCGGCTGCCATAATGCCAGCGAGAACTTTATATTTATTGTAACAGAACGGCATGCATTATGCATTCGAAATGTTGTATAATAATGTGTAATGGAAATGGCGTTTAGATTGTAGCCACAAAATTGAATATTTAGTTGTCTGATTCAAGATGCCAGATCGCGCACTCCGAATAAAAGACGCTTCTGGCACGGCGCCAGTTTGCTATTTAATGGTTGTGAAATTTTTGCTCATATTACATGATCGTTGAATGCACACACACACACTCACACTTACAAATTCGCTGAGCAACAGCAGCTTTTGAAGCCTGTCCTCTCTGTATAATGTAGCATATATGAATCTATATATATAAGTTTATTGGGTACTCATACATTTGTATTTGTATATATATGTAGTACTAGAACTACACAGACGAATGTATACAACACAAATACATCGCTTTTGTGCACGAACTTTGTTTACAACTTTTTCCACAATTTATTTTCGGCAAGTTGGGCACATAAACACGCTCACACAAGAAATATTGATAAATTGAGTTATGGCATACATTTTTCGGTGGACGTGGAATCGAGCCCGCCACTGCCACTCCGACCCCCTACGGCGGCCGCTCGATGATTTATGACCCCGCCGAGGCTTTCTTCAATGTTGTTTTGAGGTATGTTTCGCGTCGCGGGGTTCACTATAAGTTTTCAGTGGAAATGCATTAATTACTACAAATACAAACCAATCTGATAGAAAACAACTGAAATGTATTAATATTCGTGTAAAAGACTGCAAATAAATTAGTGGCAACGTGGCAGCGGCACTGCACTGCTTAAAGTCTCGCCGCCACTGCATCGAGCGCCATTTCCTTTCAAGACATGTTGTACAACTCATATATAATTATGCTTATGCAATCACACACATACACACACTCACATTTATGCATAACTTGAATCCGCACACTTGAAATGCACCCGACGAGCTGCGCTGTTAACACACACACACACATACTCATTTATGTATGATACGCACTCATTTGCATTTTGAATAATTTAATACATAATTTTTCCTCGTTGCTCTTTTCGGTGAAAAAATTGTAGGGCTTTTGTGCACAATATACGATGGTATATGAGCTTTTTTGTATATTATATATAGTATATTGTAGATTTTTATGATTTATGCTCATTTATGGAAGAGATAATGAATTATTTATGCGCGCTTGCTTCAGTCGCGCAATTTGAGATGCGATTTCACCGTTGATGCACCAGGGAAATGTTTTGTGAGATTGTCAACTCGTAGACTATCTTCTGCTGATATAGTTGTTTACAAAAGCTCTGAAAAATATGTCGTTACAACTTTTGACTTGACGAGTGAAAGGAAGATGGATAGAAACAGATTAAAAACTAATATTTATTAAATCAAATTATCCTGGAATATGTAAAATCAAGTACTAGGATTAGTACTTGACGATAACGTCAAATCTTTAAAATTAAGATGCTCACTCGCATATTTTCCTGACGCGTTCTTTATTTGGGGTATACAGGCTATACTTGGAGAACTTTACTTCCTTAATAATTCATAAAATCTCTATTGATTTTTTAAAACTATTTATGTAATAGTATGAGCAGCAAAACCGGTCCATTATCATAAAATATGGACTTTGTACACTTCAAATATAGTAAAATAAATTGATTGATCGATTTTAGTAGAATTTAAAGGAAAATATTTTATTTTACCATCATTAAGAATGAAACATAAACAACAATCAAAAATTATAAACTTTTAAATTATTTAGAGTAAACCAAATAAATATATCTGCTCAAAATTTAAAAAAACATGAGTAATAGTTGTAATAATAATAGTAGAACTCTCAATATCCGCATACCAGGTAATATAATAAGAAGCAAAATCTATAGACATTTATTAAAAAGAAAAAAAAAATAACACCTCACTAAAAATCAATAAAAATAATAATAATTTTAATATATTAACATTTTCTCGTTGAAATATACAAGTAAAGATACTCAATTTTCGGGTTTAGACCCGAAATGAATTTGAGACTCATTTTTCGGGGCCACACTCGTTTTTTGGTCTAGACCCATCTTCCATGCCCAACACTCTGTTTATGGTCCAGACTTGTTTTTCGGTACTAGATCTGTCTTCCAGGTTCACACCCGTGTTTCGAGTCCAGATCCGTGTTTGGGGTTTCGACACGTTTCTTTGCGGAGAGACCCGTTTTTGGGTTCAGACCCGTTTCTATTTTTCTTTCCATTCTCTGATATTTTTTACAACGCTTTTCTATTTTCGCTTTGCGCCGTATTTATTAAAGAAACAAAAATTAAATCTGACCTTGCACAACATATATAAACTTACATAACAAAAGTTGTGCGCCGAAAGTTTCTATATTTAAAATGCGTACCAGAATGGTTTTATTGTAGAATGTTAAAATTGGATTTTTACAATACAAGACAAATAAAATTAAAGTATGTAAAGGATTATTTATAGCTTGAATAATATGTATCTATCATATATTTATGGGAAAATAAATAATTTAGATTTTTATCAAAATTATATGTTGAAAAATTTGTGGATACTTTGTTATGGAAAATATTTGCCAAACATTTGAATACAATTGTTTTTTAAATTTTTAAATCGATGTTTTATTTTCATTTTTTTTATTTAACATTTTTCATTATTTATATAATAGATATATATAATAATAATAATTATATAATAATTATGGCTAATGTATTAAAAATTACTTAAAACCTAATAAAAAAAAACAAAAATCAAAGAAAATAGATATTTTTTAATCTTAAATCGATTAAAAAAAATCTATCTTTTTTTAAGAATAGATACTGATAGATTATTGATAAGAAATTAATCCACAGTCATACTTAAATCAAATAAATTGATTTTGCAATGAGAGAGAAGAGAGATAGATGAAATCATTATAACGTTTCAAAATTAAAGTGGAGATACTAGTAAAACAAGTATTTACCTTTCTAGCTTTGGCTATCACACCCATAAAAACTTTCTTTTAATACCTTCCAAACTAAAAATGTAATAACGGAGCGGTATGTACCAAGACTATCTAAATTCTTTACCAATATGATTCCTCAACAACAATGACTCTCACATTTTACTAGATATTTTAGTTCAATTATAGTAGGTGCTCGTCGCCAAATTGCAGAATAATAAAACTATAACTAAAACTATATTAATTCCATATAATTTATAAAACCGATGTCTAAAGTGACTTGTATATAAATCGTGCATCCTATTCGTATTCGAGTTATTATCAAGATAAATCCGAGTAATAAGTAATAAGCTCGGACACAATAAATAACGTTAAAAATTCGAGAGATCAAGAATAATTCATATCTAGCTTTAAATCAGGTTTAATTTTGAAATCAAGATTAATTAAAAAAACATTTACTAAACTATTTTAGTAAAATTTCATTAAAATATAACCAAAAAACAAAAAATTAGTAGTTCAAATCCATTTTTTAATAATGAATTTAATAATGCATTTTTAGTTTTATTACTAATCATTTCGAGAAATATTCCTAGATACGAGCAATAAATACTACGAAAATATCTAGATTCTTATATTTTAATAATAAGTTTGTTAATTAATTAATTCAGAGAAAACGGTTAGTAGTGTTCCAACAGAATATTGGTTTGAATCCGGATCGTAGAATTAACAACTATTAAAGGACTTTGCTTTATTCGATACCAATACTTTGTTACGTATCTTCAATCAAATCTGCATTTAATTGTCCTAAAGGTAGGTGGATATTCTGAAGTATGGAATCGACGCCAACGTAATTATTGGTTAGCCGATATGTCAACTCATGTTCTATACTTTCAATCCGACATATATAAAATATAGTGGATTACCATAGTAGAGCTTTATTTGATTCTTTGCTCCAAATAATAATAAAAAACTGAAATAATGAGTTTATTTTTTAAGAAATCCATACAAAACCTCACAAAATGATACATCTCCAACCGTTTTATAGGAGTGTTAATTTAATATAAAAAACTCATCAATTATTTATGACTTTTATAAATATTATTATTTTCGTATTTTTTTATTTCGGTACAAATATCGATCTTTTTTGTTTAATATTAATTATATAAAATAAAACCTAAGTCTAGATTTTATTTAAAAAGATTGAAAATATGCCAACATGAAACTGTGACTTACAGCCACACACTAATAGTTTCTAAGACTGAACGAATTCAAATGGTGCCTTTCTTGTCTGTAGCTTTTTGTAAATTATCGGTAATTTATTAAAAACTATAGTTTAATTTTAAAGACTGTCGTGCCTGTCAAATTATTTACTTTACATTTTTAACAATAAATGTACAACCTCTGTAATTTATTTCCATTTCTGAATAAAGCTGGCGCCATTCACTTCAGACCATGTACCATGATCTCATATTAAGTTTTTCGATAGTTGTCCTTGGTTTGTGATCTCAGTTTTGCTTTTTATTTTAAATAATTATTTTTAAATATGTAGAAATGTATTTTATTTTTTATGGAATTTTTTATGGATATGTACTATTGGTTTAATATATGGTCAGTTAGCCTCGGCTGTTGACGTCACTTAAAAAAAACCATTGCTGTTTCTTATATTGGTATAAAAGATGATTCAATAACAAACTAGTATAGTTACCAATCAAAACCTAACCTCTGTAATTTATACCCACTATTTGAATACAGATGGCGCTGGTCATGACAGTTTTTCGTTGAATACTTATACAGGTTTTACAAAACCACCAAGAATTTTCATCAACATATAAAATTTCAACCTCAAAATGCGCAATAATAATTTATCAACCAAAAAATTAATTCAAGGATATCTAAAAAAGAACGCAGACTTTTGATGACCCCCGGGGGGCAGCACCTGGTATAAATCTAGGTACTCTTCTCTTCAGATCAACTCAAGTAAATATCATAATTATATTATAGACTTAAATTCAAGAGTGACTTTATTTAATATATATAAAACTACTATAAATTTATATGTAAAGAGCATTATGTAGTATCATGGTACTAAAAGCTCAAAAAGCTCAACGAAGCGTGCGCCGTATATGGCATTATACGATGGCGTATCGCTAACTCGTACACATACATTTTTTTCTCAGTGCTCCAATTGTTTACATACCAATTTATTTAATTCAATACGTTTCCGCTTCCATTTTGATATTTTTCATGATGCTCTTGTTTGTCGATATATTTTTTTCGGTCTTGCTTTCTCTCTCTTTCTTTACCTACTCTGTACAGCATACATATTTACGTTATTTGTGAGTCTCTGTGCTGGGTGTTCTGCTGGGTGTTCTCGTGTATGTGTACGCGTATAAGTATAGCCAGCCCCGCAGGAAAATGAATCCAAAAAATATACGGCAAAAGTCGCTTGACTTCCCTAGAGGATTTGACATGTTGAATGCTTTCAATATTTTTGCGCAAAGAATAAAAGAAAATATTCGAGAGGGCGCCCGAGCATGAGCGCACCACCAGCATCTGCTATACAGCACACACGTGCATGATCACATTCCTTGATATCATATATATACCTGTGTTTATACACATACAACATACATATACATATATACATTTATTTATACGTACATACACTTGTAATGTGAAATCGGCAAAATAAAATCTGGATTAAAGACATACATATATATAAAGTATACACATAAATTCACATAAATATATTCTTCTAGCCGAACAATGTAGATTTTGTGTGTAGAATATGCTGCGCCGGCGCCGCGCAGCGCGACGTATAAAAGCTTTTTTATTGCAGTCATTTTATTGTTATTCTGTCGAATACGAGAATATGACAATTTTTGAGTAATGATTTGAAAAGTTTTTGTTATAAATTGCGCAGCTGAGTGCTCTTGAGTATTCGCATCTTTGCTGCGAGGGTGGTTTGAGGCCGCATCGGCGGGGTGCGGAACTAGGTGGCTGCATTGGGCTGGCTTGCATGAGAAAATAATAGGCATTTTGCATTTTGCAGAGTGTGTAGAGCTTTGATTATTGAGATAGATCCTGTTATAGAGATTAAGTTGCATTTTTAAAGTTTTTAATAGTACGTTTAATTTAATTTTTGTTATTATTAATCAAGTAATTAAAGTGGCCTTACCACCATTTATAATTGTATTGTTTATCTGTTTTTCAAAATTCTGATTTACAAAAACTTAATATTCTGTTTTCACATTTAATTTCAAAATTTAGAATTATCAGTTTTATCTAATTTAACAATAAACTACTTTTGATATTTTTTGTAGACCTTTAATTTGAGACCGACAACATATTTAATATGGTGAAATAAAAAATATATAACAAACTAAATCATTACCAATATTTTTCAAAATATATTTTTAAGACTACTATTTCTAGTCTACCTAATTTTAATGGTTTAAACTTAAGATGAATAAAATATATGGATACTATTTTCTCCTTCGTAAGTTTAACGTTTTTAACATAGTTTAATTAAGTATTATTTTAAAATAATCAAACTGTTAAACAAAATTTATTATTATCACTACTTTTAACTTACTTACTTACTTACTATTATAAATTCTAAAGAAATTTCAATAATAAACTACCATTTTGTGTAATCTTTCTACAAAAAAAAGTTTTTTAAAAACGATGATAGTCTTTTAGTTAAAAAATCGTGTCAAAGTTACACAAAAAAAAAAAATTTAAATCGCACAGTTTTAGCAATAAAAATGTGATGAGTTTTTCAAATTAAGTACGATCAATTACTTCTCCAACGAATCGAACAATTTAAAATCGTTTGAGATTTGAAAAAGTTATTGGCATTTTTCTCTTTTTTGACATTTTATTTTTTACAAAAATGGCTGCAATTAAATTGAACATAACACCGTCAAAAAAAATCGGCTAACGCTTCAAATTAGTGTCTTAAATTCACGAGAGCATCAATCAGACAAAATTTCAGCAAAATAGAAGAACCAAATTCCGGATTTTTGGGGCCGACTTAAAATGGAATGGCCGAAAATGTGAATAATTAATTTATATTTTGATTGAAATGAGAATGAATTATTATTTATATTTTGAATGCATCAATATTTATAGGGAAACTGTTAATAATTCGTAGTATACTTTATAATAGTATTATATCTCTTTTTTTAAAAGCACTTACATTAATAATTTAAATAATAATATATGTATTGAAAAAAATACATTTAAAATATATCTAGTATATTCATATTATATTTATATTTCAAACCATTAAACCATATCCTATACCCGTATCATATACTATTTCCGACACACATTTTGTAAGAATGGTTCTAACACAAGATAAAAGCTCTCCCAACATTCATACTCACGTTGTATGGTTAATGTCCACAATAAGTAGGAGCGCACTACATTGAAGATTTATTCACAATAGAATTTATAAATATTCACAATTTCTCTGTTGTTAGTCGTTTTGACATATAATTTTAGATGTAGATGTAATACTAATTATTTATTTTATTTTTAATTTAATTTTTATTTCGTTGGAAAATATTAACACTAATTCTTGTAGCACCTCTTATTTAAAAACTAAAGTATTTTATTGTGTATCTGAAGAAATAAATAGGAAAACTTTTCATATAATTTCGTAATAGAGCAAAAAGAGATAGATCCGGCTTTGATTGTTTTATAATATGTTTCCATATAATGAGCTGCTTCATATTAAAAAGTATAAAACATGTACATAGTAAAATGTGCAAACAACCAGAACAAATTGGATTAGTCTAGGAATTTTTAAATTTCCTTAGATTTACCTTTTGATATTGGAATTTTCTTCTGAATAATACATTTTGTATTTTGACTGCTATGTGTACTTTTATAATCCCGAAAACGCGCTAGGTTATTAATAATTTCCTACAGCCAGGTAAGTACAGATAAGTACAACAATTGTCAGTAGTGATCCTTTTCTACAAATAGTCGGTGTGAATAGTATACTTTTTTGAAAAGGATATTCTATACAGATTGAAATCTTTAAAAGCCCAGTGGATTTGTGGGTAGTGTTAAACAGTGTAGCATCTTTGTAAATTCAGTTTTGGAATCGAGTTTTTTTTCTGACGGCTAGTTTTGAGAAATTTGGTAGATCACATCAGAAATCTTTAGTAACGCTTTTTTATTACGTTCTTTAAGTGTAAATTGTATTAAAACAAAATTTCACATTTAATAATTAATTTATGTGCATATTTTTAATAATTTTAGTTAAATAATGTAAAAATAATAAATTGAAGAACCAACATTTATAAGATTTTTTACAATATACCTTTTCTTTAATTACTTGTATAATTTATATTACAAAATAAATATTGTAAAATGTTTATTAATTGTTTTATCATTATCAAACCATTTGAAAATAATATTTATTGGTAAACATTTTTAAAGTTATTTAGGATAACTTGTACGAATGTTCTCTAAAACATAGATAACACTTAATTTATTCTCACCAGACAGCTATATTTTTTAATTTAATTTTTCATTTTAACATTAATTAAACTTGTAGTACCTCAATATATTAAATTCAGTTCAAATAAAAATCTATTTTTAAAATATCGCTTGGTACGTTTGTAATGATTAGCCTAGCTAGTTTTTAGGCTTCTATACCAGCGTAGCTAATATGAGAAGACTTATAATCCCGCGTTGTCCGTCCGTCAGTCCGTCCGTCATCTAGTATCAGGGCCTAAACCTTAAGTCGTAGAGAATTGAAATTTGGAACACAGCGTGGTGTAAAAGAAAAAATATTTTTTGCATCCCGGATTTATTTTTATTTAATTATGCCGGGCTTTTCCGGAGCAAAA
>JAAAKO020061034.1:0-10250 GCA_010015015.2 Bolitophila cinerea | reverse complement strand
CTCGCCGCTGACAAAACTTCGCCAATGGTTTGTTTTTGCCTGTAGGAGAGCTTGCTTGTACACATACTTTTCCTGTCGATGTGATGACGACGCTTCTGCTGTGTTTGAATTGGACCTCCTCACGTTTTGAAGCTTTCTCCTAGAAACTCGTGCTGCGCTTCGTAGTTTTCCAAGGTCTCGAGACCATCATTGGGTAATCATTACGTCCCATCGCGCATTTTTGTGGAAGCATTTGCCATTAACGATATTTACGGTACATTTCAGTCACTCAAGTTCCTCCAGAGTTACTGTTCGGCTTCCAATCGTATTTCATCAACGTACTTCTCCCAATCTGCACCAGTTGTGTCCCATCGCTGTACCGTTGAGACGCGTAAAATCTCTAAGCTGGTGGCGCTGACGGTGATCGTTATGAGATTATGGTCTCTCATCGCCCAAATCTGCACGGACCATCTAAGCTGACACTCTTCGCATAATACCCTGGTTGAAATGGTGACATCAATGTCATCGTCACCGTTAGGTCTACTGAATGTAGATGTCTGTGATGGCGTGTTTAGAACATTTATATCATTCCCGAGAATCACATCTTCTAATAGGTCGCCTTTAATTGTTGCATCTATTGCGCACCGCCCGTATTCTTTGCTATGCGACAGCGGTGATACTGCGTAGGCATCTAGTCCAATTACCATTGAAGTATCCATCTCTCTAGAACTAAAGTCTTCTAAGACGTGCAGCATAGGTTCAATTGGTGCCTGAAAGTGCAGTATATGCTTGCAATCCAGAGTTGGCCAAACTCTCCTCTCGCATTCACACATACACCGTGTTCGCTGTGGTTATTTACTTGGATGAAATCAACTCCGTGGCAGTTTGTAACGATGCAGCTCTTCCTATTTGTACTGCTGAACACCCTAATTTTTCTCGGGAATCCTCGCACTTCCCCGAAGACGAAGTAATGCTCTTGTATGAGAGCCACGTCGAATGATCCCTCAATCATCGTCTGTGCCAGATCAGCCGACGCAGCAGCGCTCATTTCGCAATTTTGCTGAACTATCTTCAGCTGTGGGTTATGGACGGGATGGGTCATCTACTCGTAGGGATTGTGTCATTCTTTAAGGCGCTCAAGGGCGCGTCCGAATATGGGACATAGATTGGAATTTACCGCGTTTCCATCAGTTTTTTTCGCGATGCGATAATTTCTGCATGATGCTTGAGCTCTGCAAGTAGCTGCCGTGTGTCCTTGCTCTCCACATTTACAACACAGTATTTCGTCCTCGGTGCATTCACGAGCATAATTTTAGGCATAACGACACTGCAGACACTTCCCACGCCGTGCGCACTCTCCATCCGACGTAAAGGCGACATGTCAAGATTATGGTGCGTTCGGTTACCTCAATAACAAGATTTTATAGCTCTTTTTCCCTCTCCGGTCGCGAAATCTTACGGATCTCTTGCTTAAACTCCTCGAATGTTAATAATTCGGTAAAGTTTTTTGCGTGCAGTTCTTTAAATAGCTCATCGTCGGACAGAGAACTGCCAATTTTATTGACCACAAATTTGTACCCAGGTTTTACTGGAGCACAAAGTCGAAGACCCGCTGTCGAGAACGCCGTAGCACTTCTAATTGCTGCGAGTTCAGGTGCCCAAGCAGGTTTAGATTGCAACGCCATCTCTGGTTGTGCGTAGTGTTTTAATTTTTAATTTTTTGTTTTACTTTAATTTTTACATTTTCGATTCATTTTTGGTATTTCAGCACGTACCACGAAAAACTAGGAAAACCGAATGCAGTATTAAAGATTTTGATAAATTGTTGATTTTAATAATTTTATAGTTGATTTATTGTTTTTTTTAAAAGTTTTTAATAAAGAACTAGAGAATGAGCTTGTCGAATACGTGCTGATGTGCGCTTAAGATTATTATGGCTTTTTGTCGTGAAAATGTAAACCATTTCTCTAAAAAATGGACACAGCCCTCGCCATACTACCATTTACTGCCAGTTCCATTTAGAATATATACTACACTGGGTTCTAGACGATGCCAACTCCAATAGGAAAATTATTTCCTTAAGAGATATAAAGCGTGTTGGTCAAATTACAACTGCCGAACGCGGAAGCATGACAACGTTGGATTTTGCTCTCAGTGTTTCACGCATTTTGATGTCGCCTTTTATCTCTTTCCGAGGAAAAAGATGATTCCCAAGATATCTGACTCACGCATTGAACGAATCTGTCAGCTTCGCAAATGATTCGATGGATGGATGCAGTAGGCTGAATTCGTAAAATGTATGGAACATTTCATAAAGCATAGCCATTCCTCGAAAAAATCAGCAACGCTTCTTTTGCTGGATAACAACGGTGCGAATTTGGCAATCGAACCGATTCACATGGCTGTTGAAAATGAATGTATGGTACTCTCTTTTCTACCATATTGCAGTCATCGGTTTCAGCCCCTTGATGTTTCAGTGTATGGGCCGATGAAGGGCTCACTGGCAAGACACTGGACATTGCCCACATTCCCATGCTAGTTGCAACGACATTAAACATTGTGGCCGGCTTCAGATCCACTGGAATTTGCTCATACGATCCGGGTGTTTTCCACAATATGTATTTTATTAGTCTTGACGTTACGTCTTCTGCCACTAAAATGGAATACTATCTAAAAAGAAACACTGCATTGTTGTTAATAGCACTCTCATTGATAAAGCCGCTTCTCAGCCATCAAAATCTGGCATTTCATATACACTTGCAGCTTTGCTACTGTCGTATCTTCGGTTGGACCCTTTAGAGTTTAGAGCATCAACACTGCAAAAAAGTCGAATTGTGGTCCAAAAGCCACAGAAAACAACGGTTTTGCCTTGCCCGAAAATGTAGCCATTCTTAAAGAACGACAATATAAACGGGCAGCAGCGAAAGAGTGAGAATAATGCACTGGCTTACTGTGACTTATAGTCAGGAATTATTCGTGACGTTAATTCTCTTGAGAATAATGCACAGTGCCGTAGCCCATTCGAATTTCCAGACTTTTTCTTTGATTAATACGATTGTTGCTTAAATTTAGTTCATATCACACAAACAAAATGTTATGCACTACAATCTTTAATTACAAAAAGGCGGCGCGAAATATTAATCGTTTGCTCAGAGCAGCGCTCCAGCACTCCAATTACAAAACAAAAACAAAATTATACATTCCACAGAACATCACGCGACTATCATGCCTATTAATAATAATATATATAGTATTATTTATATATATATATATGTATAATTGGACATTAAATGTATATTAATAAAACTATAAACAAACAAAAAAAAAATCAAATTTTAATCACTCTAGTACGAGAACTTCAGACCTCTTTTTAAAACAAAATTTAAAATTATGCGTATTATGCGCATAACGAAATCTGTTGAGTCTTATCGCCATAATTTGAGGAAATTATTCATTTTCGGTGCTGTTATCTACATCTATATTGAATTTCTAACTACTATGCTGAAGAATTCCCGCAAGCATGCTCCAAGACGGTGCTCGCAAGCTAAATACGCCTAAAGATAATGGCTATGACCTTCGAGTATATATACATAACATATTGTAAATATATATTATATCTATACATAAAATAAAGTGAATGTTATGATCACTTTATTAAATAAAAAATAAAATACAGAAATCAAGTTTTTATTTACACTGGAAAAACCTATATATTTGTTGTTTTTATATTGATTAAGTTTTTAGTTGTCAAACAATATCTAAGAATTCAAATTTATACCTAAACAAATTGGCATTACTCAAACAAATCCTTGATTATTATTACATATATAATTTTAATTATATATTCTCCATAAATATACAATATCACGAAGAAAACTAATACAACATATTATAATATATACAAATGAAAAACAAATGAAAAAAAAATTATAATAAATATTTTGTCTTGTACGTAAATAATTATAATTTGTTCAATGTTATATTTACAAATAATCTCAATTTGCTTGTTTACGATATTAACATTTGTTGTTTTTGCAGTCTCTCTTGGCGTGTTTTGCAATGGACTTTTTGTTGGCTGGAGTTCACATGTCAGGAGCGTGCTTCCTGGAACGGTAAGCGGAATGCGTATAATACGTAACATAAAAGTATTTAATTGGTTTAATTTTGTTTTAAGTTTACCGAACGACAATTGGATTGGGTCGTGTGTAGCCTTTGTCTGGGTGCTGCAATTTCACCCATCCTCGTCCACTATAGCTGGCGGCGTACTGGCTTCAAGGGATGGCTCCTGCTTAGCGGTTTTCTAATGGCCGCCTCTGCGTTGCTGCTAAACTTCAGGTAAAAGCGGGCTTGCATAATCCTCTCTGATTAATTTGTACTAAACATAAAAAAAACTCCCACACTCTTTCAAATATAGTACGATATTCTGGAGCTACTTTGCTGCCCGACTCGTGGGCGGTCTGGCAGTGGGCGCTCTGCATTTACTTGTGCCCGTATACATTTACGATGTGACCGCAAAAGAGCAACAGCACACCATTGATACTGTGCTCCAGCTCCAGTTCGTTCTCGGAGTACTCACGATGTACCTCACAGGTGATTATTATTTTATTTCATATGCATTAGGACACGGCCGCGCACAGTGTTTGTTCGTTTGTAAAAGTGGACAAATTAAAAAAAAAATATTTAACGGTTAAATTGACCTAACTACTTCATCAACATTAGTGCGGGGTCGACCTCAATAGTCTAGTTTATTATACATGTGATCATGAGTATTTAAAAAAACTGGGACGTTAGTTGTACCTTGTCTGCAATCTGTATATATGTTTCCATTATATGGACAGGAATAGCCCAGATTAACATGAAAATGGTACCCGTGACTTTACGTTTAAAAACGTATTCTTTAAGTTCTGCAATTCACCTTAAGCATCTCCCACTATTCACTTTATTACCCATTTAAGGGACATTTGTTTAAAAGTATACATCTGTTAGATAAAGAGATAAACACACGCAAGTCTCAATTTTGACAGATTGTGCTTGTAGGATTTTGAAAATAAAAAAATAAAAAATAAAAAAAAAATGTTCAGTTTTACCTAAAATGTTTTTTTTTATATTTAGTTAAAAATTTCCGAGGCATATTTACTCCCATAATATGGTGTACACACATTGAATAATACCGTATAATAACTATAATATCATAATTATTATTAGTTATATTGCACAATATCTAGAATATGTTTACTAAAACAATAATTTAAAGTCTATATTCGCAAATATTCAAAATATTATAAAAAAATAATTTTAAATATATAGGAAAGTATTAAACAGTAAATTACAATAAAATAATGTTTATTTATTTGTTAATCTTTTTAAAATATGAAATTTAATTTCATAATTAAATACCACTACATTATAAAAACGTCAAACTGTGTGGTGCACAGTGGGAAAAAATGTTTTGTATTAATAAGTATTCAATTACCAAAAATGCCTAAAACCAAATGCCTGAAAAAAAAACAATAATTAAATCCTAAAAATGATTACTGGATAATACTTTTAATAATTATTAAGGCAATTGGTTTTAAAAACAAATCAGGCATGTGTTTGGATTTTTTTTCCAAAAACGATATTCAATAAATTTGTATAGAAAACTTTATTTTTTATGGCAAAATCTTTATTAACTCAAATTAAAATATTGTCTATCTACCTTATTACTTAATAGTGAATGCAACAAGTTTTACCTAGATCTAGACCAAAGTTAACCAACATTTATTAAAAAATATCACCCTCGGACTATAATCAGCAAAAGAGAAGTAAGTTTTTTGGAATTTGAAATAGATTTGATGATTTTGGCTGACATCAGCAATATTCAATTACCTCAATAAGCAAGAGTGTTACCTTGTTAAAATGTCTTTAAGGTAAATATTGAAAACGCTCATTCAATGTTGTGGCCCAATTAATTTGGCAGCGTAGGTTCAGATGAAACATTCCTGAATTACACTAGTCTGGCTCTAAACACAGAATCTCAAAAGTACATGTGCTAACCCTCAAAGAATGAGTAGAAGACATAAATTAGTACCCACCAGGAAGCAAACTAGGGGCCTCGGCCCAATGCGATTGTCATAGGGGTCATAGATCTTAGATCAGTCCTACACAGATATTTTACGTAGTGTAAAGACTGATCCAAGTATACCAAAGTGAATGAGAAGCGTTCCTGGATACGAAGAACCCCCGGTGTTTAGAAACCAAGAAGATCTCTCCAAGAAATCTAATCCATTTTCGAAGAGCATTAAAAGACCGAGAATGAAGGTAATTCTGACTAAGAACTGATATAATTATAATCATCAATTTGAACAAGATGGAAGCACACCTTTCAGGAAGTTGACGGACATTCGGACGAATTCGGAAGGGCAAAAGTGAGCATATAACAGATGTTTTGCCAGACCCAGTTTGTGCACCAAAGAACTCCAAACAATTCTAGACAATCTGGCTAATGATGCTCACATTAGATCCCGTTCATCATAGATGGTGACTTCAACGTTAAAAAAGTTTTGAAAAAATAGATATTGTTATATTTTCAATAAGCTAATTCTACTCATTTATTTATTTACAATTATAAATCATTTTAATTGCAATAAGTTCAATTAACTATAGCAACTCTATAGGATAAAATATTAAAAACTATTTATTTTTAGCATTACATTTTTTTAAAATACTATTATAGAAGGTTGATTAATATAAGTACATTTTATTTGAGAATTAATCTGTTTTTTCCGCTCTCCTGAACAATTATTTTTTTGTAGATTGGACGAATTAAATAAAAGCAGTGTTTTTTAATAAATTTATCAGTTATCTTAAATTTTAGTGGTAAAAATTATTAGAATTTTTTTTTTTATAAATATACATATATAAATATTATTTTTTATAATTCAATTTATAACATATTTCTTTTTATTAAAAAACAAGTATTTTTTGAAATACTTGGCAATTTTTAGTAGAACTTCCCCAGTGTGCGACGGCGCGGCTTCCACGATATACGTTTGTTTTCAGTTTAATAATGCGATTTTCTACTAAATACACACTCGGTGTTTACTAAAAGAAAGAAATATACGATGGAAAACCACCTGAGATTCAGTAAATACGCGGAATATGGGTGGGAGGGGATGTACTGGCTGAGTGGCTCACGTACTATGCGCACAACTGGGATTACGTATTAAAAAATGTATATATAACACACTATACCCGAATACAGTGAGTATATAATAATATATTTAAGTACAGTGGTGTGCGTGTACCGCAGTTGATATATATATATATATTTATATATATAGAATATATAGATACACACAGTGCGGGATTACGCGTTGGGCGTTTTAAATGCTTAAAACGATTAGCTCACGTATACACTTTTGAACGATTTTCACGAGATGCCTTCCAGCCACACATCAACGATTCTATGTTTATTTTCCAGCAGAATTGTGCGTATATAATACTACATACATATATAGTGTATAATGTATACATTACATATATTTTCACATTTTACAGTATATATGTTATACAAAATACAGTCTCATCCAAACGAGCGTTCGCGCAGCGCACAGAGAAAATACGCTGCGGGGAATCTAATTATATATACATTAAGATTACGCTTTTATAAATAAATACAAAAGACGGAATAGACAAAAAATACTTACCCGCTCCATATATTCTGGTCGCTGTGCGCCACGCCACGCCGCGCGTAATTGATGAATGATACAAATTAAAACTTCCCGTTTTTTGTTTCAGGTATCCTGCAGGACATATTGATTTCTTGTGTGGTCGTCAGTGCGTTTGCATTGATCTTCTCATGCTGCGTTTGGCTGTTGCCAGAATCGCCACGTTTCTTGTCATTTAAACTTGACAATATTAGGGCACGCAGGATCTTGCAGCAGTTTCGCGATCTAGACGACACAGAGTTGGAGCACAAGCTGTCACTGTGGAGTGCTAATAGTAACCTAGAGAATCCTACTGCAATATATTCTCTTTTGAATGGCACATTAGCAGCGCGATTATTGATCTGTGTATTTGGACTAGTTATCTTTGAACAGCTAATTGGAGCCATTTCAATATTATTCTATATGCAAAAGGTTTTAACGTTTACACGTGAGTATACATTTTCTAAAACATATATTATAAACAAACAACTTCTAATTTAATTATTTTACGTATTTAATTTTAATCGCAGACAACGAAATCACACCGGAACTAACGGCAATCTTCTGTTGTGCCATATTCGCAGGCGGTGTTGTACTACCGCATTTCCTAAATTACACGTTCCAACGCAAATCCTTGCTGTTCTGGTCATGCGTTGGAATGAGTTTCAGTCTAACCGCCTTCGGGGTCAACTGTCATTATCATGCAACATTCGGTTATGGCGATGAGAAAAACTCGTATCCGCTGTATCTACTTGGCATTTTCTTCATTTGCTTTGCCGTGGGGCCATTTCGTTTGGTCACGAACTTCGTGAGACATCTGGTGCCTGACGAACACTATTTCACCGTGCAGAGTGTCCTTGTCTCAAGTAGCTGGATCTTGATCTGTTTAATTACACGGATTCTACCGAGGCTCATTAATCTTATCGGATGCGGATGGCTGTTCTGGTACATGGCCGTGATGTGTGTGTTTATGGCGATATTTGTTGTACAATTTGTGCCTGAGCCATGTCTGCCCGAGGAACGTAAACTGATCCAGAACGCAAGTGATTCAAGCATCAGTGAGATCAGCAGCAGCAGTTCGGATGTTTAATGTGTGTGTGTGTGTGTGTGTGTGAATTTGAATTTTAAAAGACTGATAATTTAATAATTTAGCTGTATAATCTCCTTTCTTGAATCCTTTATTTAATTTGTAAATATTTTGTAGAAAAGTTTCTTTGTATATTCTTTAGAAATAAAAATGCAAATCCTAAATATATAATGAATATTTTTATACATTATACAAGTCCTATATCCAGCAAAAAAATCATACATAATTTTGTAAATATTTAGTGAAATAAAGTTTATTTTGTATATTCTCTAAAAATAAGAATGTACATATGAAATATATACAGTGTCTGCCTATACAAGACCTATAGCCTGCAAATGCTATTACAACCAAAAAAACCATCCCACAATTTTGAATCCTTATATCCGGTCAACGGATATCGCTTGTAATTAATTTAATATCTGACATACAATGCAAAACAAAACAAAAAAAACTTTCTTTGTTTGAGTTTCCGCAAAATTAATTACAGATATTGCAAACAATCATTTATGGACGCGCGCACCCTTAAAATACGCTTGCCTTTTGCAGACATATATAGCGAAAGGGAGAAGGCTTTCTAATAGAATCATTAGCATTGTAGGTGTGGCCGACAATAGGCAGATATCCGATGCGGAAGATTCTAATATGCCAGCGCCAGGCGCTTTTGCCATTATTACATAAATGGAACGCAATTATCGCATGTGATTAAAAGATTATTGTAATTATTCCAAAGTGGCTTCGACTTGCGGAACATTGAAAAAAGAATATGCTCAATCTACGCTCTATAATCTATACTATATCAATATGTAATATCAACAATCTTTAAAGTAATTTATATGTACTTAAATAAAAAAACATAACTGTTAGAAAAAAAGCTCGTTAATATTACATATTGATATTATTATAGATTATTTTAACTGCATAAACAAATAATACAAAATAATAAATAAAAATCTTTAAATTGGGAGGTTTCGTTAATGAAACATGTCGAGAGAATATATTAAAATATCCATTGACTATATGAACTTTTTTTAAATATTTATGGTCAAATTATTCACCGAGAGCTAATCATGCATATTTTGAGAGTTGATTAGCTCTCGAGCCAAGCTTAACTCTCGATCTAACTCTGATAGCTAATTTTCCGTATTATTATTTCGGCTGAACTTCCCTTATATATATATTAAAATTTAAATGCAGTTAAAAATTAAAAAAATATCTCTTTAAAATATAATATTCTTTTTAAAAACCTCATCAGATATATTTCAATTTATTTACATTTTTTCTATATCATAATGCAAATTCGCATGCAATGTGCCAGCTGATGATTGTTTTTTTTTAATTATTTCCTAATTTTTTCAACTTTTGTGACCTGAGGATAATGAAAATAACGCGATATAAACAAAACAAAACTCACTTTCAATCTTACTTACTTACTTACTTACGACGCTTATGCCAATGTGGCACATAGCGCGTCCACGAACCCCCTCCAGCGGACCCGG
>JAAAKO020061023.1:0-10253 GCA_010015015.2 Bolitophila cinerea | reverse complement strand
TGAATTAATTTAATAGACACTTTTTGTTAAGTTATTATTTTTTGAAGTTCTTCTCTTTACTTTTTGTCTGATTGTGTTCAATGAAACATCAATAAAGAATAATCCAGAAAAACCGTTTATAGTGATAATCTGTCCAAAACAAATTGCCTCTTAGAGTATTGTCAAAATTTAAAAGTAAGAGGAGAGGATCGGGATATTCGTGGAGTAATAGCGAACAAGTGCGGTCGAAATTTTTACGAAAAAAGGTGAAAGTAAAGTGAAAAATGTAAACAAAAAGAGAGAATTACTTCCGATCGGTAACTGCTGCAGTAAGCACATAAAGGGTCTTGTATGATGTTCATCATACTTAGGTGGTCATTAGTTGCAGTATGGTTTGCTGCAATCCGACTGAAGCAATGAATGCGCGACTAAATGTTTTGTTGTAGCGGTAGTATACCAGAGCTGAGTCTTAACTTTTGGAAAAATGTTAATCTACATAAACTATGTTCCAATTGCTTCTGCCACGAAAAAAATTGCTCATGTTTTTATTTTCGTACGTATTCGTACCATTCAGGTACAGCTTGTTCTGTATCTCCTGCTGCGGCTTTAGCCAAGGCGTCAACAGTGTCGTTTCCGACAATTCCGCTATGTACTTTCTTGTCTAGACAGAAGCCGCTTACAGTTCATAAATAGCCCGGAGTTCCCTGCTGACACGCGGCAATGTGCTACTGCCTCTACCGATGACATGCTATCGGAGAATATATTTGCCTGGCAAGTGTTTATCCTGGATGTGTGAACACGTTTCGAATATGGCTGTCAGTTCGGCCTTGTTGACCGATGTTTGTTGAGTTTTCACCATCTATGATAAATGGTACCTCTGAATTAGGCCACGTCTTATTTATTGCCACCACCCACCACAACTGGCTTAGCCTATTCTATTTTATTGTTTGGGCTCGTCGGTCAGACTAGACATTTTGTGATAAAGACGACCGCGAGGGTAATGGTAGCGAGATAAATTGTAAGAGTGGGAGAACTTTTGGATGAGTTTTTCTATGTAGGGCGGAACAATTGTTGTTATTATGTCCATAACAATGGGAGACAACCCTCAACTACTGCAGATTTAAATACTAATTTCTTTAAATGTCGATGCCGTGTTGTATCTCGTGCCTGCGAATCCTAGTGGAGTTGTGGGTTGTTCTGGAGCACTCCTTTAACGGGTTCGAGCTCTGGATCAAGAATTATGGTTTTCATTTACACTTTGTGCTCTTATTCTACGTTCTTCTACGTTTTATTCTACGGGGAGATTGAATACTTTGACCATGGGTGTGCGTATTTTATATTTGTAGTGGTGGCGGCATTTGATGGCGCTGGGTACCGAGATTCTACCAGTTCTGCTGGTAAAATTGATATATATATTTCATTTATAATATATTTGCAAAGTTTAGGTTTCCATTGGATCGAGAATGTTCCCGGGGGATCCATTTTTAGATACTTATTGTTGTCAAATCAAGTAGTTATGCAGAGCGTCTGAAAAATTGTGCCAAAGCTTGTTCTTTAAAATGAGCTAAAACAATGTTGTTTAGAATACCCTGAGACTAAGAATGGTGATATTAAAAAATATTTTATTTATTTTTTAGGTTAGAGTAGATCTGAGTGATTATGGGTGAATTATACGTCGATTTATTCATGTACGTATTCCTTGGTCAATTCTAAGATAAATCATGCAAATAAAATTTGGTCGAAAATCGAATTTCTAAGAAAAGGTAGCCATTTGAAAAAAAACTGTTTTCGACAGGGACTCATTGAAATTAATGTAACTTTTTAGGCACCCGTTTAAATTTATCTGTTAGGATACTTGGATAGGTAATGGCAATACCTCTCAGACAAGTTATCACACTTACCCAGTAAAGACTTAGTTTTAAGAAAAAATCTAAAAAAGGAAAAAAAAAATGATTGATTTCTTGCACGCTTTACATTTTTTTTCTCAAAGACTACTAGGTCATCCATTATCTGTATTTAGTGAACCGATATTAGCAGTAAAACCACTTTTTAATTATTACCTATATTTTAACGGTAAAACGATAAAATAAAAAATGGCATATAAATTAAATACGTTGAAAGCATTGCTTCTTTAAAAAAAGAATGTATATACATTAAACGTACTCACTAAATTGCATGAATACTAACTACAAGTAATCGAACTACTTGTTTATACGGACATTCGTACTCGATCATATCGCTTCTGTTTGTTTGCGTTAAACACGGTATAGTTTGTATCAGTCCCCCTGGGACTACTTTAAGCGGTTTGATCAACTAACTGCAAAGTGTCTACAGTGCAAAAAACGATTAAATGTGTTGGAGGTTCTACAAGTGGACTGGACGGTCATCTTAACACACACAAATGAAAAATAAGCTCAGTAGATGCAGACAAAGCAAAATGTTCTTTAAATGAACATATTGTTAAAAATAGGTCAGCATCACGAAAATCTTTTAACCTCAACCCAAGAATTATCTCCAATTAACAATTTTTTCGAATGGTTGCCAAAGATTGGCTTGCATTCAGCAAGTTTTGTACTTCCAACTTCGCCAACTGCTATACAAAAAATTGTTATCGACTACATTGGTCAAGTTCGAAAGGAGATAATCGATTCCATTACTAAGATGAAATTGGCAAACAAACGTTTTATTTTCTATTTTGACGAGTAGACGTCGCTCCAAAATCGTCGTAACCTCAATTTAAACTTGCATTTCATTATAGTTAACAAAAAACGGAATGAGGCTGGGTCGCCTTATTCGCAATGACCATATTCTTTGTTTTCTGCACGGAATTCAACTAACAGTTATTGACAAGAAACACATTTTGTCTGAAATCGTCAAAGATGACTTGGATCCTGATAACAGCGAATATATTGATGATTCTAAAGAAAGAATAAGACGATGATGGAGAATTTGCTGTTGTAAGCAAAAGATTATATGAATAATTTATGTATGTGTGTTATATTTTTTCGTTATTTATAGATACATAATATAGGAAAAACATCCGAATTTCGGCCGACGTACCAACAACTAATCGAGAAAGTGCGCAAAGTAGCATTTTTGTTTAAATGGTCTCCAACTAAAAACGATGATACTTTGCAAAAATACGTCGTTTTGGACTATGAAAAAGAAAAAAATTGATAAATGACTGCGAATGACCCGCTATGATAATTATTTGTTTATGTATAAATCAACTTTTTTTGTATATTATGTTAAAAAATTACAGCGTTGCTGATATGGTTAAAAATTTTCTGCATCGATCTTAACCGTTCTACCAAACCGTTAGCGCACAAATGATATAGGTTAATGTGGATGTGATTGGCACCGATAAAGTGGGTGAGTTCTTTGTAAATTGACGACTCAATCTGACGACCCTGGTTGGTCGTGACCATCAGAAGAACTCCATATCAATCCAGCCACAATAAAACGCCCGTGCGACAGTTTCTGCAGTTATATCTTCGATAGGGAACACTTCGGGCCAACTTGTGAAACAGTCGATACATGTTAGGAGATATCTTTAACCATTTGATGACGGAAGTGGTCCAACTATGTCAATATTAACATGCGCAAACCTTTCGTCTGGAATTGAAAATAAATGTGGGGTTGAAATAGTATGGCGATTAATTTTTGACCTTTGACATGGAATGCAGCCTTTTGTCCACTCGTTGCAGTCCGTGCATATTTCAGGCCACAAAAATCGCTTCAGAAGTCCTACCCCCGAATGTGACAAGTTGTGTACTTAGTAGAATGCTTCACGCCGAAAAGATGGTGTCAAGTAGGGTCGGATTTGGCCAGTCGAAATATCACAGTGCACTATTACGTCGGAGTCGGAGATGGAACATTGCTTGAACAGAAGCTTAGTGTCATCGTCGGAAGCCTGTTCTTTGGCGAGTTCCTCGTAGTTGATCCTGCTTGACAACGTAATGGTGCTAACGCGTGATAAAGCATCGGCAACAGTGTTTTCGATACCATGAAGATGGCGGATATCAGTCGCAAACTGACCAATGTAGTCCAATTGTCAAAGTTGTCGAGGTGATGCCTTGTACGAACATTGCTGGAAAGCGTAAACTAGAGGCTTGTGGTCTGTAAAGAACGTGAATGGACGACCTTCCAGCATGTGCTTCACCGAAGAGAAAGCTGCTTGCAACTCACTGTCATTTTTGTGAGTGATTGAATTTTTGTGAGAAAAAACTCAAGGGCTGTAGACCATATTTTGTCAGTGGCTGTAGAGCGCCTCCAATGGCAATGTCTGAGGCATCAACCATTAAAACGAGTCGTGAGTCAGCAGATGGGTGCGCAAGGAGCGCTTTGCATCTCTCAAAAGCTGCAGTTGTTGTCTCTGTCCACAGAACTTTGGTTTTGTCTCGTTTTCGGTTGCCCTTTAGGTAAACTAGTAGCTCGTTTTGGTTCTGTGAAGCATTTTCTTAGTTCATCACGACCTACAACCTACACTAAGTCCCATCAAAATATTGTTTCCACTGTGACAATGTAATACATAAAATGTCAGTTTCAACTTTCAAGCATTTTTACAAAAACCAAAAAACAGGCCAGTTTACCGATTTTTAAAACCAATACTAATAAAAATATGTCTTTATTTTGATTTAATCATAAAGTGGGAATTTTTTCTAAAATAGTGGACATAATGCATTTATTCCATGTCCACCACAATGTCGTCATTACTTGTTACTTATGCGTGGATTTGGATGCAAAAATGCGAACATAGGAATAACAAAAAAATAAAAATCATCTGCCCATACTACCAACAAATTGGTCACGCAATGGTCACGAGGTCATAAAGCATCTTTCATACCCACCGCCACTGATGTACAGTGATGACTCCACTAACCCATTCCGTTGTACAAACACAATTAAACCAAATGATGAGCAAACATACAAATTATCCGCCAATTTATGCTAATACATAAATCGTGATTCGCCTACGCAGCATAAATATTGTTGGACTCTCGTCATTCTTTCACGTACTAATATCCAAACAGATACACAAACATATAAATAATATAGATATATAGATAATATATAGGTACATTGTGCGATAGCGCACGAACGCTATTTAGAGTCATCCTCCGCAGAGAGTACCGTAATATCATTTGGCATCGAATGTATATAATTTATAATTCTAGTCGGTATTTAAATTCCATGTTTTGCCGTATAATATTTAAATAAAAATTTCATTGCGAACGCTCGTGCGTGCTTTAGCTTGATTGCCCCAAACTTGGCGTAACCTAATCCAGAAAAGAACAGAAAAAAATATAAAACAAATACTCAGCGACGCGGCGCAACGTGGTGGCGGCGGCCAGCGTCTGTCGGCTGAGCCATAAAAAACAACACAACAACAACAATAACTCTTCGAAGAAGGAGAATAAAGAAAGCGTTTGCGTTGCTTCTTATTCTGACCAGAATTAATTCGTCGTTTTGTGCGCGAGAAAGTGTTAAAATTTGTATGTAGATATTCCGGCTTGATAACACATAAATTCCATGGTCACTCGCACCGCGCATAATTAACGTACCTTCTTAATGGGAGTTCGCCGCGTTAGTTTGGTTCTAAAAAAAAATAAACCATGCTATGTGTCATGATGATCGTCATGAGTAGCTATTAATATGAGTTTAGTGTAAGTAATTAGTTTTTAACACGTGTTTTTTTGGACACAACTTTATGTATGCAATGTATTACGTTCTTGATTAGACTTTTATGAGAAATTAATTTTGATGACAGAATTCAGTTAAAGAATGAATTGAGAATGATTCCAATTTTGAGGAAATGGATGAAAGTAAAAAAGGTATGTAAGTTAGGAATTTATCAATAAACAAACGTAAACACAGTTTTTTTTAATATATAAAAAAATAAAAAATGAATTTATTGATTCTATTTATTTACAAATAAAATTTGTAGAGGTTATTGAAATTTTCGGTGAAGACATCGTCCGAATTGGCACCTCACCAACTTTTAACAGTTGTTCTCAGTTGACCATTGATAGAATGGAGAAACAATTCCTAAACATTTATGACTTCTCCATATCTTCCCATTGCGCATGTTGGCAAATTACTGGTAGGATGTAATGAATGAATGATTATAAGGTATCTAGTAACAACCCTTACCAATAAAATATTACTTCGTATAACAAACTCATTTTTGAATATTTCTTCTAAAAAACTACACTTTATATAAATAATGGATTCAGTCATATATTTATAGGAAGGGTTTCTCCTCACGACCCAAAAGCTAAATATCTTTCCAATCTTATTATCCATATTAATCCAATCCAATCTTATTATCCATATTACAAAAAAGGCTGATGAAAATATTCAGTATTATATTTTTAGAAAAATTTCCTCCTCAAGACCTTTATAACGAAGTTTAATCTCAATCCCAAAATCCATATGCCAAAAAAACTTGTATGAATATTTAGTGTAGATGTCATTATTTTTAAGATTGGTTCTTCAAGACACTTTATACGAAGTTTAATCCGAATCTCACCGATCCTAGGCATTTCTTATTATTTATAGACAAAAATAATTTGATAGTAATCTGAAGCCATTTGGGGATATTTCTAGAGCATATGCAAAAAAGGTCGATGAACTGTTAACTGTGACTTTGGCAATACCAATTGCAGTTTACCAGTTGCCCAAGTCTGTGATTACACGAACTGCTACTTTTTGGCAGCGACAGTTAGACAACTGTTGCCAATAGCCATGTGCGATATATCGATATATCGAATGAAAATCGATATTTTATCAAAATCGATTAATCGATTTTTTTGTATTCGATTTTTTCGATTTTTCTTTTTTTTCGATTTTGAACCTTAAAGTTTAAATATCGCATCGTTTTATGCAATATATCGTTCGAATATCGTATCATTAGATACGATATATCGTATCGTTTTATGCGATATTTAACCATAAAGTTTAATAATCGTATGGTTTCATTCAGAATATCGTTTGAATATCGAATAATTATTGTGATATTGTATCGTTTAAATATCGTATGGTTTTATGCAAAATATCGTTTGAATATCAAAAATATGTTACCAGGCAAGCATAAACGGTTGCACGGTTGTGCATTGTAAGTACTCCAAATGGCGTAAAATATAAGTATACGAAATGTTGTATTTTACGCCAGTCAATATTGAAATGAGTCCCGGCGTAAAATGTATTGCCCGAAGTTTGGTTTACGCTATATGTGGTTCATGTATAGGGTCTTGTGCATAAAGTAATCAGATAGTGTACTATACAATATAACAGCCCAGAAAAAAAGTTTTCCAAAAACTATCCCATTGTAAAAACGACTTAATTTTTGTTTAAATAAAAAAATCGATGTATCGCATATAATCGATTTTTTTTCAATATCGATTAAAATCGATGATTTTTAAAAATCCATTAGATTCCAATTCAGACATCTTAAACGATACACAATCCGTACAATTATGAATGAAAACTTTTTATATAAATTGTTTAAAATTGCTCTAATCGCCTAAAATCGGTACTATACCATCTGGCAATCCTGTACTTGTATTGTCTTTCGTTGCAGGATTTCATGCACCTAATATCAGCAAAGCTACATATGGCAATAATTAATGATGATTGGTGTCAAAAATAAACGCGACCAAATATTTCTCGATGTCTGACATTTTTTGGCAAAATAACGTTAAAGCGTCATAGAGTTCACATATATTAAATTATATGACAATATATATGATGTTTTCACCCAAATTTGAACTCAAATCTGTCACCAATAACGCCGGTGGAAACTCATCAAAACTTTCTTAAAAAATATAAATTTTGGGTACATTTTTGTATTTATTTGGCTACATTATTGATTTATTGATTTATTTTTATTACATACATTCTCACCAACAATTATAAAGATGAGTTCCTACTCCCAAAAATATTAAAATGTATACCTATAGATTATATTTTATCAATGCTCATTTATGTTTTTGGAGCTTTTCCTCTGTGAGCACTACTAATTTTATCTGTATAGCACAACATAAAATAAACATAATATGCTAAATATAATATACCTAACATTTGCAATGATATGATACTTCAAATTGTTTGCAATATTTGCAACGTTACAATGCACATTATATTGAATGTAACTCGTATAGCGTATCTACATATTCACATAAATATAAAATCTTCATTGCATTACGAGTAAATATTCAAATGTAGTCGGTCTGAAGTTGAAATGTCGATTATTCTATAAAAATGCCACTTTACATTACGGGAATGCATTTTTAAATTGCATTTATGCGCATCGAACATAATATCTAGATATTTAATGCAAATGTGTAAAATGTAAATACTATTATTCTGAGAATAATTTTTGATTTCTTCCAGCACCAACAAACTTCAACAAGACGATGTAAAAACTGGTGGATGTTAAATGTAGGATATTGCTGCAGGAATAACTTAAAGTTTCTATTTCAGAAATCAAAATCAAAGCCAACTAACTACTAACACAAAAGGCGTCTTTATGGTGTCAAAAGTCAATTATGCCGCTCATCGCAAATTCATCTTTGTCAACATTGAATGTTCCGAAGAATCTATAGCTTGTTTACCGCCTCGGACATTTCGATAATTTTGACAGACAGAATTTAAAAATTCATAATATATTTTTTTATGTTTTTTAGAGTCCCACTAGTATCCGCTGCCATTACCAGAGGACATATTTGCAATCTTAACCAGAGGCATTTTTTTCAAAAATTGATTTATCCGATGCGTATTTACAGATAGAGGTCGAGTCGAAGAAGAGTCGAGACAGAATTTTACCATTAAAACATTTCGAGGCCTTTACAAATATAACAGGCTGTGTTTCGGAGTCAAAGATGCACCAGGGATCTTCCAACAGATCATGAACTTCTCACGAAAAACACAAAATGGTTTTGTACTCCTGAATACAAAGTTTTTTTTCAATCGGGCTAAGGCGATTGTACAATCTGATCTTTTGCTTACTCATTTCGATCCATCGCGTTGGTTACTCGCATATAACTTCACCATCGAGTACAAGGAGTCAGCAAAGTTTGGCGACGCTGATGTACTTTCTCTACTTATCAACCAACAGCGAGAGAGTTACGACATAGCTTCCATAACATCAGTGGAAGTTGAGGTCAAACATGTCCTAGCGGAAGCCATAAAAAGTCTCCCCGTAACACTCACCATGGCCAACAAGCTTTTCTCCAAGACTTTTTAAAATTCGTACAGACATCCTGGGCAGCACCACCAAGAGAGCATGGGTCTCTACAGATGATGTATATTCGTAGAGAAACTTTTTCTGAGATTGATGGTTGTATTTGTCATCCGTATTCCTGTTTGTGTTGTAATCCCTTTTTGTTGCAGAAACAAATTTTGCAATAGCAGCTCTTTCGAATATCGTGCGAATCGCACGAAGCTATGTTTACTTTGGAGCAACAGCTACTTTTGTCGCAAGCTGGAAGAAGAGTATAGAAATGGTGCTCGAAATTCAGAAAACGACGCTGGAATATTAGGCTTCCATACCTAACATATTACAATACATACCTAACAGCAATATAGTTATGGTAGATACGGCTAATTGAGTCGAATAATTGATCGGTTCATTCGTATAATTTTACATGTAACCGATACATATATTACACATATATACGAATACGTAAAAAAATAATTATTTAATGGTTATTTTTTTATAAAAACAACATAAATTCACAGTTTACTTCCCGTAAAGAATTATTCGATAATTTGCACTCAAACTGCCACCAAACTGCACGCAGGGGCAGACGCAGATACGTGCATTTTAATGCAAAGTTTGCACTCAAATTGCACCTCACGCTTCCGTGCAAACTTTGTACGTAAGCTGCTCTTGTTTCAAATCTGCCCTCAGTGCATAAAAAATGTATTTTTATATGAATACAAAAACTATATTCATGTTTTTATAGTAGCAGGTCCATAAATCCAAAATATGATGTTTGATGTTGTTTTTGTGTTTATTCCGTGAATATCGTTGTGAGTATCTGGTGAATCTCTAGCGAATAAAAATCTTTAATTGTTTGGTTATTCGCGTGTTTGTCATCTTCGTCATTGGTTGTGTCCTCCCTAAAAAGTTAAAAATAAAGTTAATAAATAATTAAATAATTCATTAAAATAATATTGAAAAATTAAAATGGTTAATTCATTAACAAAACTACAATATATAATAAAAAATTAAAAATAAAAGTGTAAATAAATAATAAATAACGTCCTAC
>JAAAKO020061012.1:0-10254 GCA_010015015.2 Bolitophila cinerea | reverse complement strand
TCATAATCGAACGAACCAAAAAAAACGAAATGCAAGTGTAAACAATCTAAAAGCGGTGGTGGCAATGGCGTGACGTCTTGACCGCTCAAATGAAAAAGTTTCAAATCAAAAGTTTCAAGATTTTTTAATTGTTCATCATATTGTATTATACCATTACAATGAGGTTGTATAAGAATATAAATAGTTTCAGAGGCAAAGAGGGTAGAAATTGTAGAAAAAACTGATTATAAAAATCAAAATTATTCCAAAATTTAAAAATTATATTTATATCCAAAAAAAAAATATGTTAAAAATAATAAATGTCACAAAGAAGTGAATCTAATACAAAAACAAATTACTCATTTAACAAAAAAGTACCCTGTTAGGCCGAAAGCCGTTATAGGTCGAATGTCATTAGGACAAATGAGCTATTAGGCCAAATGTCTTCAGGCTGAATAAACAATTAGGATGAAAAGACAAAGGGCCGAATGTCATCAGGTCGATTGAGCCATTAGGCTGAATTATACATTAGTCCAAATGTTTTCAGGCCGTATGTCATCAGACCTACTGAGTAATTTTGCCAAATAACCCATAGGGCATAAAGTTTTTAGGGTATATTTTTCTGATGAATATAGGTTTCTGATTTAAGTAATTTGTCCCGCTGGAGGTCTCTGGGAAAAGGATGTATCCTGATTTTTGTCAATTTCACTTAGAAAATTCTTTAAAATATAAACTTACTCTAAATAATTCACTAAAAAACATTCGTATTTTTTTCTATTATTCAATTACTTTGTCAGTAATGTAAAATTTAATAAATGTGATTATAAAAGGTTGATTAATACTTCATGAGCATGAGATTTAGTTTATATACCTTTTGTCATAAATTTTGACATAATTTAATCGACGATTTTTGATTTATTCTCATACGATTATCCTCGTTTTTAGCTGTCAAATCAAGCTTTAAAAATGACCGCATAGTGTCGCCCACTTCATTGCATTTTGCCATTTTTTTGGGGAACAATATTTTTATATAGTGCATACTATTTTTAAATTATATTGTTTAAAATAAAAAGTCATAAAATAAATCGCTCTCCAAAAAAAAACTCCTAAAAATGATAATGTGCAATCTCCCCAAATAATAAGCGTGCGCACTGTTATTCTATGGGTTCAGACTTGGTATAGGTGCACATCTTTATATAATAAGGAGCACATTTTTAGGTGAACTTTAGATGAACAAAATATATGTAGTGTTTGGCACTGTACTATCAAATACAATATTACGAACATAGCAAGCTTTGATTTGTAACACTATGGAAATTAATTATAAACTATATCATTCTTACTACAACTTTCAAACCATGTTACCCACGGTCTTTGGTCCCACATTCAACTTTGAATTGTATATTCTTTTGTACAACGGACTTTCTGACAACAAAATGTAATTCCTTTTTATCGATGGCTACCATTGAAAAGAATAGTAATTTAGCATGCTATGGGATTAAAGTCGAAGGGATGAATTTCATGTCGCCTTTTGTATTAATTAACCGAAAACCAATATATCATAATTTAATTTTGTACCGGATTAGGAGAAACCTAGTTGAATGAAGTAGACGATTAAAGCTCCGTGTTCTGCGTCATTGTTTATGCTTCGATATCGTAAAATAATTAATGGATAATTATATATATTATTATATTACAGACTTAGCCACGTTTTAGATTACATAGCCACCGCCATCAAAATGTATGTATGTATGTATGTATGTTTCCTGAAAAGAGTCCGCTATAGCCTCTATCTTTTAGATGTGGGCGTCCAAAAGCATTAATTTTCGTGGTTGTTAAAAAAACATCTATATATGTGTACAATGTATGAGTACAATCTCTATTTACTTACAGAAACCTACTTATGAGATACGTTTAGTCAATCTTAAAGCTCACTACTATATATAGTCGCAAAACGCATTGTGAACAAGTAAAATTGCCATAAATAGTAATTTGAGGTCATTAAAAGATATGTATGCATTTGTAAGTTAAAGGTCCAAATATATATTTTTTTTAAATTGAGTATGTATTATAAACTCCTAAAGATTGATAAATTAAAAAAAATATAATACAAAATGAAAAATTGAATAGATAGGCAGTGTTTTTTAATATATATTGAAAGAAGATAAAATTCTAAAAGTAAATATGTTTTGAAAGTTTATAATAAGGGCTTCAAAAAAACCCTTTATTAAGCTGTTTTACAACTTTAATAGAGTAATATCTCACCTATCTATAATTAAAGATAATTAACATACTTTTAAGAAACATTGTTCTATCAACGGGCAGCAACTCAAAAGTTGAAAAAGTTATGGGCAAATTACTGATAAAATATGCTCTCAAATTTATTGATTTTGTGGTTCACTTATATAGCGGCGCAGGACTACAGGTAAAAAAAGAACAAAACCGGAACGGAATGGGTTATGTCTTACCTCCAAAATGTAGGTGTTTTTAACACAAATGCACTAATCCTGGTCCATCAAACGACAGAACCGCCTTCTGTGTCGCTCCTGCGGGTGTTTCGTTTGATAGACATAGGTAAAATCTACTTAACTAGATGCACGGGCGACGTATGCAGCTGGTAAGCCTAAAAACCCAGTCAGTCGCACTGTTTGGGGACTATAAAACACTTAGGGCCGTTTTCTTCCCTCGAAGTTGAATTTCAACTATATTTTTTCAAATTTCCTAATCGGTTTTCTTCAGTCGTAGTTGAGTGGTTAACTTTCGATTTCGGAAGGTTGATAACTGCCAGTTTATATTAACTTGCCGCCGATATCTCAACTTCCAAAAATAGTAAATAGTAAAAAAGTTGAAGGGGTTTTTTGTTCTCAACTTGGCGTTTTGACAAATTTTCGATTCTGCACTGTTTGTTAAAAAAATATAAAAACCAAAAAAACAGCTGTATTTTCGGTCCATTTTTTGGGAAAATATAGACAATCAAGTTCGCGCGCACCCTTGGGCACCCCTACCATACAAAGGACAAAAAACTCACACGAAAAACTTTAAAAGACTGCACCGAAAACCCCACCCTACATATATGATTTTCTCATCCATTTTTGATTGAAACTTTTTTTTAACTTCTGAATTCTCATTTTTTACGGTTATTTTAGGTCAGAAAAGGCTATTATCTATTTTGTATAATTCCTCAAAATTTCAACCATTTATCTTTACCAGGATAAAAGTTACAGAATAAAGACTACGGAAACTGCGATTTAAACCACTGTGCATTATCGTCAATTTTGGTGTGTGGTGGCAAGCGCCAGTCACAAAGCTGCCAATACAGATATGACACAAGTGCCATCACTTTATGAATTGTGAGCCAACTCAATTCAATTTACCAGAGAATGGAAAGAAAATAGTGGAAAAACAAGAATATCATTTAAATTTTAAAATAAAAGTATTTGTCTGACATTACCGCTCATTCATAAAGATATGGCGACAGTGACATTGCTTCGTCATATAGTTAACTCACAATTCATCATTTGAAAATTGAAATTGGCGCTAGTAACATATGTGCCTAATGCTTGTGATTATTATGTTTGGCGTCGTCTACCTATCTCTCTCTTATACTCTCTATCTCTTAGCAGTGTATTTATTACTATTACTAATAATTAGTTGCCTAAATAAGTTTTTGAGTTCCATGTCTCGGCTATCCTCGTTAACTGCTCGACTTTTTATTTTTCACGCGGACAAGTAGAATACACGCATTTATATTCATAAAAATACATGGTTACTTTGATGCGTTTATAAATATATATTTGCATATACATTTGAATATATATATTTTCATGTTAGGCGCGCGTGAGTGTGTATGAACTATAGAATAGAATGAAATAGAAGATAATAGAATAGAATAAAATATATAGAAATTTAAACAGAAGTATACGCACACGTGATTTCAGTGTTTTCTTGGATGGGTTTTTTGTGTGTAAGTATACATAATATATATCCGTCTTAAGAGCTGACTTTCTAGACACTATCAAAACAATATTTGCAAAACGCAATATATGTATATATATATATATATATATATATGTTGTCATTTATTTAAATGTGTTTGCTGCTGATATGAGTATTATGAAATATTTTCAAATGGGTGTCGCGCCGGCCGTACAATTTTAATAAAACATAATTTCCAAATTCATGCTGATTTAGAAAAGGCGCATAAAAAGCGCGCACGCCATAGAATCTAGGTAATAATATTAATATAATATAATATTTGTATAAATCGCCAATAATATGTCACACGAAGCACCGTCCGTTGCGATGATGCAATTGTGCGCATGTGCAACACAGACGCGCATTAAGCGTTTATTCAGAGATTGCTATAAATTTTAATCTGTACATATAAACACGATTTCATTGCGCCGCAAAAAGCACTTTAAGCTGTCTGCGCATTGTGAATACTTTTGACGCATGTAAATTGTCTATTGCATGGCGCGAAGAAATTGTACTTATATATTTATTACGTATACATTAGGCTGGATCGTGACAGTATGGTAATTTTTATTTTAGGTATGGCTGTGATTGGAAAAGTTGGAAATAGAAACAAGTAACATATTGTGAATGTTTCAGTTTATTATCTCTCTTTTAACTTCCCTTGGTACATATATATATATTTTATAATTATTTGATCCAGGTCATCAATCTTGGCACATAGATTCGTTTACACGGAACTTCGAAAAAAGAGACAATAAATTTTTTTAAAGCTTTTGTTTCAAAAACCTTACGTTTTAAATTTGGTGTATATCTCACTGCTCAATAAAATATTTCATTCCACCTCGGATAGAAACTTTTTTTAAATTGACAAATAAAATATGAACGCTCCAGCCTAAAATACATATGTCTGTAATAGTATATATGAATGTAGCATTAAAATTAAATAATATATATTATGTACAAATGTAGGTATATAATTATATATAGTATAATATTCTCGGTTCGCGTAAATATTTGTTTAAGACACGTTGGGCTGAGCTGCGCCGTACTGCTGTATTGAGTGAATCCGCAAACATGCATATAATATAATCTATACGTGTTTAATTTATTGACATTTAACGCGTTTTGGACGGGTTTGGGTCGCTAGATCTTTGCTGTGTCAGCGGAGTGATATTCCTTTGGATGCAAATACCAAAATCTTGTTGCAAACCTGTTGCTATCCATATAGAAAGCTTATATATATATATATATATATAACATAATATTTAGTACATCTATTGAATTCAAACATCTTGCAAATCTATATATGACAAAAAAACGAGCTCAAGCGTGCCACAGGTCCACAAATTCATATTAATATACATAATTTAATAATATCGTGTGTTATTTGGAATAAATGTTTTTAAACATTTTTGTATATTTACATAAATCGTTGTCTCCCACCAAATACAAATGAGCGTATTATAATTTGTGTGTGTATATTATAATGTCACAAAATTGTACGTAAAGAATATGATTCGAAGGAGACAATAAATAACGATCGTCGTGAGCATCCATGTTTTTAAGGTTAATTCGTCATATACTTATAAATGTATATATATATTATATATATATATATATACATATATATATGTATATATATATTGTGTATGCGTGTGTTTGCGTATTGGAGTTGCAGGTGCGATTTTTTTTGGAAGCAGTTCAAGGTCATTATTTTGCATAAACATTTGCATATAACCAAAAAAACTAGTATTTTGACATTTATAAGCGGGCGCAAACTCTTTCAGAAAGCTCTTCCCAGAAGAGGAGACATGGAAATATTTCTGACACGAGTGCTTTTGTTCTATAAGTTTATTCTATTATCTATTTTCTAAAATATGAAGTATAAGCTAAAAATTAAACAATTTACACAACAGACAAAATATTAAAATCACACCGAGTGAAAGGAACACACTTTGTGTGTACATAATTATCGTCGCATATTTAGCATTGAACACATTTTAATTAAATATTTCACCTCGCATTTGATACGAATATGTGTAATATTAAATACACTATCCTTTTTTGTAAGTGTTTAAAGATTGCTTAGGCCAGAAGGCACAGAGACGCGATTTGTGAAAGTGAGCTTTCTTGCGTAACGCACATTTGTTTCGCCTCATTACCGCTCAATTTAGATTTATTTATTGCAATGGTTAGGATTTTTCAATAATAGCGGTCATAAGTCCATATCATCATAAATAGAGTTATCTCAACATTTCTTTACTTATACATATAACTTAATTAGAGATATAAATATGTTTTTATATATCTATATTTAATAACGATGCTTAATTTTCGGCATAAGCAATCACATTTAATAAACAAAACCTTCAACGGAATTCGATTAGGATCGCGCCATGGAAAAGGTCATGCGCGGCCTAACACAAAATCATAGACTTTTTTATAAAACAAAAATCTCCAAATAATCAAGTTTATAGAGTCATTATTAATGTGCCTTTTATGTTTTAGGGTCAGAAATGCTACGCTCCTGAGGTGTGCTGCCGATACGTGGATCAAAGCCCTAGCCCAAACGTGGTTACAAACAACTACCAACCCACAACTCGACCACAAACCACTGCTGGCCGCCCGTACTACCCATCTACTCCGAGCGAGGTACTTACCAGCGAAGGATACGTGATCACCGTCCCCGAGACAAAATTCCCACTCCAGGAGACAACACAAAGGCCATACATTCAAACCACACAGCGTCCATATTCTCCAACAACTCAGAAACAGTACGATGTTCCAATTACTCAGAAGCAAACCCCATACTTGCCACCAGTACAGCAGACTCAGCGTCCCTATGTTCCCCAACATGTCACACAAACTCAGCGTCCTTTCAAGGGTGAAGGATATATTCCACCAAAGGATAACCATATCGGTGAGCCATCGAACGGCAAGCCAAACTATCTTCCACCAAACCGCGGCGAAGAAGAAAAGTCCGAGCCAATCCCAGACGGAAGCAACAACAATCTCAACGTTATTATTCGTCAAGATGAGGTAGTCCCACTTGCACCCACTCAATGCCCAGCCGCCACCAACTGCACTGAAATCCAGTTCTGCACAGCCGAAGGTGTTATCTCTAAAGTACCTGTCGTGCTCACTAAGGATCAAGAGCTTTTCCGTGTACCTCTCTCCGAATGCCGAAGCGTTTCGCCCGCCTACAATGGAAAGTGCTGCCGCGATCCAGACTATGTTGATCCATGGCCAGTGGGCATCCTTGGACAGTACAATGAGTCAATTCTTGGCTTCGATAATGGTCAATACCGCGCCAATCCTAAATTTAACAATGGCCGTGGAGGACCAACTCCGATCCGTGGGGGACCAACACCAAATCGTGCGGGACCACCAGCTAGTAATGGCGGACCACCTACAGCCAGTGGACGACAACCTCCAGTATTTACAGGACAACCATCAATCAATGAAGGACAGCCACCAATCAATGGAGGACAACCACCTGTATTTGGAGGACAACCACCAGTATTTGGAGGACAGCCCCCAGTACGTGGAAGTCCACAACCAATTACTGGCACGGCCGAACTCAGCCTGCCAATCGGTGTACAGACCCAGACATCTTTCACTCGCACACCGTTCCCATCTCAAACCACAAACCAGATTATAAACCAGCGCGACAAGATCAATAATTATCCAGTTGAACCACTAACCAGCAACTCTGGTATCTGTGCAATTCGAGATTCGGTAAGTATATTAAAATTAAAATGTTATGATATCAGAATGTAATTATTTGTGATTGTGCAGAGCTCTTTGCCACAAGGGCCCGGGCCCCTGGACGCTGCTTTTGCTGAGTTCCCGTGGCAAGCGATGGTCTTGAAAGAATCAACCAAGTCTCTGCTTTGCGGTGGTGCTATCGTCCAAGCTGATACTGTTGTAACTGCTGCTCATTGCGTTGAAGGGTAATTTAATCAATGATGTTATTTTAAAAGCCGTATAAATAATGATTCAAACGAAATTACAGAGTTCAACCCTATGACATTCTTGTTAAGGGAGGAGAATGGAAGTTAGGCAGTGACGAAGAGCCCCTCAAATTCCAGACAATTCGTGTCAAGTCCATCACCGTTCACCCAGATTTCCATCCCAACACTTTTGGCAGTGACATCGCTTTGTTGCACCTTGAGATCAGTTTAAAATTCGACAAGCACATTGGCCCGATTTGTATTGATGAAAACGAAGTAGAGCCAAACCCCTCAACCGACGAGTGCGTGACCACTGGCTGGGGCAAAGATGCTCTAAAATGTAAGTGTTATATAAATATTGTTTTCTCCAATGTTTATTCGAACATATCAAATATTCCACAGACCATGCCGCCAACTCTCAGTTGCATTACATTCCGGTCAGCCCACTCTCACAGAACGACTGTCAGTCAGCTCTGTCCAGTAACGGATACAATCCAAGCAACTCCGTGTGTGCTCGTCCACAAGCTGACGCATGTCAAGCTGATGTCGGCAGTGCGTTAGCCTGTAGTAATGGCAACGGCAAGTACTTGCTAAAAGGAGTTTACGCCACCGAATCCGAGTGCGCAAGCCCAAGCCAAATTGTCACTTTTGCCAAAATGGATGTAAAATGGATCAAGGACACAATGCAAGGTCCAGTGCCACATCAGGCTGATAGCCCACAGACCATACCAAGGAGGCCTGGTCAATCTGACAACATTCCTCGAGTGACTTACCAGACGATACCTTCGACACAGGCACCATCATACCTACCTCCTCGGCAGTAAATCGTGGGGTTACTCAAACCACCCATTCTCACTCATCCCACACACATATTACACACATTCCCATTCATTCATAATGTTAAACACACAAATATTATTTCTTAGATAGTGAATCGATTATTTAATTTTATTGCTATTTTGTGCGCTTGTGAATAAGGAATACATGTTTAAAACCTGTACCGAACTGAGAAAAATTCTTGCAAGCAGCGAACCGACGCAATATTGCCGCACAAACGAATGCAAACAAAATGCAAACAACAAAACAAAATAAATATTGACGAAAAACGAAGCGATATACGGCAGTATTTGAAAGGCGGACATGGACAGCTGTACGCAGTTGTTAGAAGTTAAATATAGATTATAGACAAAATCAAAAACAGACACGTACATTTATTTAGTATTTTCTATTATGTAAGAGCAATTTTATTCACGTATTATTTAATTTTAATGATTTTATTTTTTATTTAAAAATCAAAAATTCCTTTTTTTGTATGATTTGTACTTATAATATACTTTTTGTATTTTTTATTTTACAAATAAATATTTAAGTAATAAAATACGTATTTTTAACTTAAATTTTAGGATATAATGTGGTGCTGGATTGAATTTGCTTCTCAGTTCAATTTCATATATATAAATTACACTGATATACGGAAAAACTACGCCACGACTATATAACACAAAAAATGAACAATATTGGTGTTCATCTTTTAAGCTTGATTTTAATTGTGAAACATTCGCTTAACAGCAAGTGGAAACAAGATGGAAATACAGATTGAAATCAAGTGCGAGATAGACATTTAACGTTTCCAGAAACTTCAGCACTGAGAGAAACGTTGAAAGTGCGCTCTTTTCTTGGCAAAAATATCTTCGCATACGTTGTCTCTGTCTATCGTATTGTGAATCTAATCTTTTTCAGCATGTCAATGCTGGAATTGCTTTACAGCAGTGTTTCACAATTAAAACCCAGCTTTATGCTTAAGTATATATTATACGCTCTTATTGATTTATATTTTGCCTGGAACTTTACATTAAACTCATTTTACCGATATATTAGAGATGTCAGCCGATCAAAAAAAACTGTTAACTGTTAATGTTCTACCTTATTTATTTTTTTAAACATATTAATTTAAAAAAAAAATATTTAAACATTTCAACAAATTATATATTTAAATATTAAAGGGCATGACCACTATGTCTTATCCCAGACTAGGTCAGGTATTTTACTCGACCGAGTCCCTCAGACCTAGAAACTTTATCTACGCCGCTAACGAAATTGATGCCATGAAGATGACACAGTTCTGTGTGATGGTCACCATCATTGAAGTTTGGTTTCTCCTGCATGCTACTAAGAGAAGAGTTTTTTTTCTTCGGTGTACATGCCCTTCGACTCACCTGACCCACCTGCCAGTGAAGGTCTGGTTGAGTTTATCAATTTTTGCACCTTGAATAACATTCCGTTGGTGATCGGGGTTGAATCAAACGCGCACCATCTTGTATGCGGCAGTTCGGACACCAACCCCAGG
>JAAAKO020061001.1:0-10254 GCA_010015015.2 Bolitophila cinerea | reverse complement strand
TATAAGCTCTTACGTCCTGCATATTGTGTGTTTACGTGTGATTATATATACTTGAAGAAATATATATATATGTTATATATGAATAATATATAAAAGTATATGCGAACACGTTCTTTGCGTGTGCCTCACACTCAACGAAAAAGATATTTTCGTATCATCACATTGAAAAATACTTTAAATTTGTATGTATAAATTTCGTCTATTACGGATGGTCCATTTTTATGATTCCATGCCGAAATATGCTTATAACTAAATTAGAAAACGGCACAACCGGATTATTCTTGTAAATTTAAAAACGGTCTATACTAATAGATTCTAAAAAATGTCCGAAACGTATTCTTAGGATAAGCTATTAAGGTACACACGCGGACACGATGCGGTGCACAGCTGCAAATGCTCATATGCTAAGTACTTAATCATATACAACAACAAACAACACACGGCGTAGTTGAATATATTATGCACTTAGTCACAGTGTGTGTGTTTTGTCTGATTTCGTATACCGTTCGCGAAAGAGTAGCGAGTAGTATAATTATTATGACATCTTTAACGGCCGGCACAGAATAATGCTGTGTAGTGTTGCCCTATGGAACATCATCCACAAATTCTGCCACTGTGTACTCACGCGGCGCTCGCCGGTTAGCCAGGAAACACACTTAAAACACCTTATGCGCGAGCATAAATAAACATTTAATACTTTTGAATATTTAGACAGATTCTCGAGAACACACACATTCCCCGTACGGATGGCGCTGTTTTATTTCAGTTATAAAGTAAGAGATGGGTTAACTTCTGGATTTGGCACATTGTAAGTTTACTTAAGAAGCGCAATCTCGACATTCTGAGTATACAACGTGGGTTGCAAAAAAACGTTTGCTTTTACTGTACATACATATTGTAGATATAGATATACTATTATTTATTTATTTATTGTTGCGCAGCGTGGGAGAGAACAAAGAACTCATTGTTGTATCTTACACGGAAATAATAAAAAAAAAATCGTAAAGTGTTTGTTTATTTATTATTCATTGGGATTATTCTGCATGTTGTTGTTAACCTTTTAAAAGAAGAAGTCGGTACGCACACTGGGTTGCGAGGTTGATGCCTAAAACTTATTTTGGTTAGGGAATGCTGAAGATTTACTATTTTGGGACATAGAGTTGGAGATGTAATGATTTATTGGATATGTATGGAATTATTCATCAATATTCACAGATTTACCTGGCACCATGATGCATAGGATGGATGGTAATAATGTTGCCAAGAGTGCCCTAGTTTGAATAAAGTTTTAAAAAAATACATTACACTTTAAATCAGTAGGTTCCTTTTTACTATAAATTGGCCTTCTTTTTACGTAGGGAAGTTATCGCCATCAATAATAAAAATCAGAATGTTTGTCTGTTGTAATAAACTCATTGTTAAAAGTTACTATATGACCTACTATGGCCCTATATATAGTAGGATGGGTCGAATTTTAAAAAAGTTGTTATTTTACCGACCTTTATCTTGTCAGTTCTTCCAACGTAGCCTGCCCAATTAAAAATCCAAATCAAAAAGCAGGATAAACCATGGTGGAATAGAGAATTAGCGAGTCTAGGGAATCATCTCCGACGATGTGAGAATGGAGCAAAAAAAACTAATGCTGAAGTAGAGAAAATCTTGTGCTAATGGCAAGATCAGAATAAAAAAACCAAATGCAAAAAACTAAAAGAGATGCATGGAGAACGCATTCAGTGGTAAGATACCACGTATGAAGGATTAGTCCAGAATGTGCAAAATTCTCTAAAAAACAGCAACTACCAACGCGAATCCTTTAAAAGATTTGACGGAATCCCCTCAGGAAACTGTCCAACATCTTATCTACACTCACTTTCCTGACTGTGTAAAAAATAACAATTCCGCTAACCATTCATTCGAAACAGACAATGTATCGGAGCCACTATTGATGAATACTTCAAAAGAGATATTAACAACGGATAAAAAAGACGGGCTAATAAAGGGTATTTTTTTAGACGTGTGGTTTTCAATCTTGCACTACTTATTTCGAAGATGGTCTTTTTGACAGCTGTCACTTGATTTATGTTTAGTTTGGTTTTCCATTTCTTAAAAAATAGCCGCATGACTACCAAGCGCGTCCGCTTGTTCGGTGAATGAGCCCAAAACAAAATGACTACTGATCCAGATTTTCGCAAGATTTTTTTTTTCAGCGATGAAGCTCACTTTTGGTTAAATGGGTACGTTAATAAGAAAAATTGTCGCATTTGGAGTGATTATAATCCACAAGCCATTGTTAAGACGCCGTTACATCCTCAAAAAGTCACTGTTTAGTGTGCTCTATGGGTAGAGGGACTCATTGGCCCATATTTCTTCAAAAATGAAGCCGACCATAATGTAACAGTCAAAGGGGAACGCTGTAGAGCCAAGATTAATGTCTTTTTTTGTGCTTGAATTGGAAGATGTTGATGTGGATGTCCTTTGGTTGGTGGCCTCCAAGATCGTGCGATTAAACACCGCTGGATTTTTTTTTGTGGGGTTATGTGAAGTCGCTTGTCTACGCAGATAAGCCAGAGACGATTGACGCCTTGGAAGAGAATAAGCCGCGGTGGCCACTTGCCCAAAATCTTTTTTAAAACATAATGGCAAACCCTTATAATAAAGCTAAATTCTTCGACATAACATTAAATTATATGCGTTTTATTGCTTCTTGAATACCACACATCTAAATAAACACCCTATATATCATCCATTATGTTCTATAGAAGGATACATGACCATTTGGCCCAATTCCGTTTAGCAGAATGGTCGTTTGGCCGAATTCTCGGTTTGACCGAATGGTCGTTTAGCCAAATAATCAATTGGCCGAATGAGCCGTTTAGCCGAATGAGCCGTTTTGCCGAATGACCATTCGACTAAGCAAAAATTCGGCTAAACGGCTCACTCGGCCAAATGGCATTCCACCAGACGATGGTATTGGAATGTCCGTTTAGCTAAATGGCTATTTAGCCGAATGGGTCATTTAGCCGAATGACCTGTTTCAGCCATATATATGCAGAAATAAGTCATTCGGGAAAACTTTTCATTTGGCTAAACGTCCTATTCGGCCAAATGGACCATTCTGCTAAACAACCATTCGGCTAAACGACGATTCGACTAAACGACCATTCGTCTAAACGGCTCATTCGGCCAAATGACCCATTCGGCTAAACGACGATTCGTCTAAACGGCTACTTGGCTAAACGGCTTCTTTGGCTAAATGACGATTCGGCTTATCGAACATTCGGCTAAACGTCCAATCGGCTATACGGTCATTTGGCTAAAAAGCTCATTTGGCTAAACGGCTCATTTGGCCAAACTGCTTATTCGGCCAAACGGCATTTCGGCCAAACAGTGTTCGTTCTTATAAAAGTGATGGTCCGAATGGTATACTTCCAGCCTTACTACAAAGATCAGGTGAACAGATTACAAATAAAGCTTACAAATATTTTGCAGCGTTGTATCACCTTCAAATATTTTCTAAAATGTTTGAATATGTAGCTGTTTGCCGTGTCTTAATAAAGAAAGCCCACCTCTATATGTCATTCGCCGCTCGTATACGGTGTGGAGCTCGTGAGGGTTCGCTCCTAAAGCTCCCAGTTGTAGAGCTTCCGCGGTTCGTTATGTACAATGATAATATATATGACTAACACTTTATAATTTATAAAACGCTTGACGTGTGGCCGAGTCCGTGTGCCATTAACCCATGCGCATTTCTCTTGCGTAAATGCTGTAATGGCACGGCTCCCTCCTGTGCCTCTGCCTCTCGCTCTGATTGGCTGTTACCACCTGGAACGCGCTTACACCTTGGAAAGCTCTGACAAGCGTGCTTTGGCGTTGCCAGATGATATCCGCGGTGGTTGTGCTGACGGTTGGTGTCGTTTACGGCAGGTGTCGCTTTCGTCTAATAAGGGATGTGTGCGTGGGTGCTAGCTGTCACGTTACAAATAGACTGGTTGATCGTAATATTAGAGATGGTCCACTGCAAACTAAACCCTTGCACATCAGTATGCGTATATAGAGCTGGCAGGTCCGTTAGCATCATTCTTGGACATTGACGGTTCCTTCAACAGGATTAAGAGAAGGGCAGTTAAAGATTCGGCTGATAGACATAATATCAATCCAACCACAAGTGGGTGGATTATGAATATGTTAAAATTAAGACGCATAATAACTTCTCTAAATGAGGGAGGTACTGCTTCAATAAATGATTGTGGTTTTGAAAGAGAAATAGAAGACATTTGCACGCAATTATGCAGGACCTATTGTATAGATGTGTCTCTCCCTTCATGCCATAACTATAAGCTCTATATAGAAAATAAAATTTAATTTAGTAGAAATATGTCTGTCTCGCCAGCCATCAGCATAGTTTGGCGAGGAGACGAGTAGACGAGATTTTAATGGCAAAGTGCATTGAAGAAGGTTGAAAACTGGTGCACACGCATAGGTCTAAGTGGTAATTCTGACAAAACTTGGCTAATGTTGTTTAATAGAAGGAGAAAAGTCGAAAGATTCACGCCTCCAATGTTCTATGTACACATTTTACGGTCACTCAAGAGATAAAGTACCTTGGTGTTCTCCTAACTGTAAATAACTGTAAATTAGACTGGAAGAAACACGTCAAAAAGAGAATCACCAAGGTTGAGTAGGTCCATATATGGTAATGTCGAAGGGCAGTGCAAAAAGCAAAATAAACATTTTGTCCAAAAAAACCGACATAATGTCCAAATATAGAATTTGGCATTATGTTTCTTTTATGTGGACATAAATATCTATTTGGACATAATTTCAGTTTCCAATTGGGGTTTTGTTCGGTGAGATGGCATAATGTCCACGGACATAAGGTCCATAGACATTATCTCAGTTTTAAGGTCCATTAAAATTATGTCCGTTCTTCCAAAAACATGGATTTAATGTTGATTTTTTGTTGGACATTATGTCTGCTTCAAAAAACTTTATGTCTTTTTAAATACAGATGTTTTTTTTAAAAAGGCCATAAGGTCTATTGACATTATGTCCGTGAACGTTATGTCACCTTTCCGTTTAGTTCACTTAAAAATATGTCATTTAAAAAACAGACATAAGGTCCATGTACATTATGTCTTTTTTTAAAAGGACATAAAGTCCATTGGACATTATGCCCGTTTACAGCAGGCATAAAGTCCATCAACAAATTATCATTAAAACCCTGTATTTGGAAGAACGAACGTAAAGTCCATGGAACTTACGGGTCATTGTCTTAATAAGCACCTCCATAAAATTGGAGTTAAAAGCTCCGCACTCTATAGAAAGTGTGGTATGGAAGTGGAAACGGTAGAACACTTTATATGTGAATCCCCAAGCCTCATGAGACTAAGGTTGTCTAGGATGCTTTATCCTAAATCCAGACGACTTGGTTACGCTCAAACTTAAAAATATTTCGAGCTTTATGCAGATATCGAAATGGTTGGAGTACGGTAGTTCCATTTAAATCCGGAAGAGCACAATGGCTCCAAATTTAGACCTGCGTTCGTTTGTTTCTTTATCAAGAGACGTATATTTCAACATTAATCTAATCTTTGGTTGAATGATGGCCACGTATCTTTGCTCATTAAACACCCTGCTGTCCTAATCCATTTTCGGTTAGAGTTAGCTAACAAGCCCTCGTTGCCGATATTGTATAGTTGCTGAAGAGGTGGAAGTATGCTTTCTTGCATTTGCTGATCCAGATGTGCTCCCTATTATTTATTTTAATAAATATAGATACTTAAACATAAAAAAACAACCTCCTAAATTCAGATATTTTTTTTGTCTCATTTGATTGTCTTTTTTTACCACAAACTACCATTTATAATTTTGATTGACGCCCTCGGGTTAAAATATATTTCCAAATGAGTTCTGAGCTCCCAAATAGGAATAGACGGGAAGTTACAACCTTGACTTTATTACGGAATATCTTTTTTACCGAGGGTGGTCAATAAAAGTTAATTATTGGTCATTTATGGTCAAGAAGTGGCCAATCGAAAGGCGCAAAAACTCTTTTATCCTATTTGAGATGGATACAATCGGGAAACTGGCACCTAAACTTTTTAACGGTTTTTTAATCCGAAGGTGGTCAATTAAAGTTATTTGATGGTGATTTGTGGTCAGAAAGTGGTCAATCGATTGTCGCAAACAAACATCTTTTCGGTTTGGGTAAATTGTAAATTTGGCTCCCGAACTTGATTCTCGAATAACTTTTTTATCTTAGATCAACCAAAGTTATTGGTGGTCAAAAAGTGTCAATCGAATGACGAAAAAAAAAGTTTTTCCATTTGAAGGGAGAAAGAGGCAAACGTGAAAATTCCCCCCTGCAGAACCAATTTTTGAATTATCTTTTAACCCAATCAAAGTAATAAACGGTCATTTGTGGTCAAAAAATAGTCAATCGAATATTCCTTTTTTCTCCAATTTGGGGGTTAGGTTGATGGAGCTAATCTCAACCAGGTGCTGTCATTGCTAAAACTGGCCTTGGACCCAGCTAAAATCACCCACGTTTGTTTTCGTGCGTCGTTTTAAACGTAATTTCAACGCTATTTTGACGCAGGAGTGTTTGATCCAATTAGCGTTCCAATTTAGCGTTCACCATAAAATCTAACCTTAAAAAAATGTTTGTTTCCCGGAAAAAAATGTCATAATAATAAAAAGGCACTTATGATTGATGCACCTGAAGAAAACCTATTTTTTAGCAAATTATATTTTTCGATTGCTTATTTCAGTTTTTTTGTGGCATGTTTTTCCTCGGTAAGCACTGCTAATCTAAGGTGCACATTTTTTTTTGTCCTCATTTATATCATTTTACGTAAATTTTTTTCAGGGAGCATATTTTTATTGGTGAGCATTTTTTTGTGCCATTACTTGCTACTATCAGCACAACAAAAATAGTTCGTTGCTTTTACATTTGCATTTTATGTGATTGCGCATTACATTGTTTTGTTTTTATTGCATAATATATGACAGTAAACATGTAAAAGTGTCGCACGGTCGATGACACGGTTTCAACGAATATTTATTTATATTGTTGTTGTATTACCATAATTTACGATGCCGCAGCGCATTTTATACGATGCGCGAATAAAACGCATAGTGTGAGTGTTTTCGTATCACTTATATGGAAACAAAGCTATAGCATGTGTATACAGGGTGTCCCGTAACTCAACGTCATAAATTGGAGGGCAGATAGAACACATCATGACTGAGCAGAAAATAATATAGACAGTTGTCCAAAATGTGCGGGTTTTCCAAATACTTTGACCATCACCAAACTCATATTGGGAGAGATCGGGTAAAATGTAACGGGACACCCTGTATATAATTTATAGTATAGTCGAATACGAAGCAGTACAAAAAATATTAGAATCTATATGTATATATGCTATACAAGTATGTGGTTTTATGTTTTATAGACTCGATTTTGTACGTAATGCTGTATTTGGGTTAATAGTTTTGCGCTGGATGCCTGGCACGACAGCACGCACGCTCGCTCGAGTGACAGTATTGAATATTTGCTGTCCCTAAAAGCGCAAGTATTATATATAAGTATATATTTGACACAATTGAGCGATACTATTATCGGATTTTGCGCTTACGCAGCTCGCGTGGTGTAAACGTTACGTAATGAACACTACATTGCACAATGAAATATTTAGAACTTCAGATTTATTCATGTGGATTAACAAATATTCAAATGAATGTATTGTTTTTATTTATAATATGATAAACTTTCGAAACTTATATTCGATAGCATAATTAGCATAATTAGAGAATAATATTACGAAATAATAGCGTTATCTGCTGTCACGGAAGTCGCTTCAATAGAATACAAATTATTGATTGTTATTTTCAAGCAATGTGTAGCTACTAATTAATACCAATTAATATTTACGGTTTGTTGTCATCCTATCGGAGTTGGGCGAGCAGAATTAAAAGACCAATCATTTTCCAAAAACCCAATTTAGAACCAACAGCTTTTGATTAAATCACTCTAATGTCTATTCTCCTTGATCGTTTGGCGTAAGAAATAAACCAAGTAACGTTAATTTGTAATTATTATTTATTACGCCAGTAAAAATTAGCAATGGCGGTTTCCTTTAGCGGATTTAACAGTGACGCTTACTGACACACACACACCTTATCATAATATGCTAAAAAAATGGAGGCTACCATTAAAAATGACTGAAGTTGACCTCGTTTCACCGACTGCAGCGCCACCTGTGATGAAACAGACATCTCCATATTATGCTTATGGCACCCTTCACACGTCTTTACCCGATGTTCTTATCCAGGTGTTAACAATATTTGTTGTCGTCCTCAAACCGGTACTCAATTTCATAACCAGCAACTTCTTGCGGAATTTGATTTTCGTCATTTTGAATTTAGATGTTATCATTCAAATCCTCTGTATCACTCACAAAAGCAGCGTCCGTTATGTAATAAAAGAAAAGAAATATTATTTTTTTTGTTTTATTTTGGGTTACCTCTGTCATTTCTAACTTTATTTGACGGAGGCATCTCTGATCGAAAAGGAAATGTAACTTGAACCTACTCTTGAGACTCTCATTGTCCAACAAAAACAGCACAATATTTTGTAATGGTCTATATTATGATATTTGGTAACAATTACTACATTCAACCAATTTATGCTCTTTGACAAAGGTCAATTTTCTACTGTACATTTGTCCAAAGTCCATTGCCCATTGAGAATAATGTATCCTTTCAAAACTCTTTACCTTTACCACATCTGTCCTACAGTTACTAGATAGATAGACCAAATCGATGCTCAAGTACAGGATCGTTCAAAATAAAATCAGGTTTGATATTGTTTAAGTCTTAGCTAAAATAAATACTCCTTAAGTTGGATGCGGTTCGCTCCCTCCAGTTATATGTCAAATTGGCTGTCATTTGTAGTCTCTTATGCCAAATTACCCCTTGGACGGATATAACGTTCAACAACAGGTGCAAGCGATAGAATTGTTTTTTTTTTTATCAAAATGAGCCTTCTCCTCGGGCAACGTTCCACACACCTCGCCCATTTCACGGTCGCCATATTCATACAATTCATACCGAGAGGACTATTCGCAGTATGGTGGACAAATTGGAGTCCACTGGTTCATGACCCTAATTTTCATCGAAAAATCATTTTTAGAGATGAGGCCCAATTTTGGATGAAACAATTGTCGAATTCGGGACGATAACTATCCACATGAGTTCCAAAAGCGTCCAACGCATCCCAAAAAATTCACTGTTTTGTGTGGATTTTGACTGTGATTGGTCAACGACGAGCGCTATAGGTCAATGATTATCAACTTTTTTTGACCGAAATTGGATAAGGACATTGGACATTCTGCACGAGCGATTGAGGGCATAATCATCTTACGTAGAGGTTATTTGCAGTGGCCATAGAGATCGTGTTATTTAATCACGTTAGACTTTTATGGGGTTTTCACAGCGGCCCACAAAGCCAACATAACCCATTCCATTTGTCAAATTCAGCACCAAAGTCTTGGAATTTTCTTGCGGTCACTTTCCATTTTGAAAGTTTACATAAAAAGATTTTGAACCCCATTTTTATGGGAGACCGGACAAGTTTTTTTTTCGAGTTACGGAATGGACAAGGACATTTCTTACTGCTGGCTATTAGTTTTTCTTGAGCCGATGTCACATTGTACCGCCCAGACAGACACATTATACCTTTGAGTAGAATAAGTGTGACCATCCAATTTATGTCATAGGGAAAATGGGGGTAATGTGAGTTACTTTTAGGAGAGTATATAAGTATATGTGTATCTGTATATATACATATGGGTGAACAGGTTTAATAGCAAAAAGAGTAAATCGGAGGAGGTACCCTCTTGTTAGTGGTTTGGGACCATCAAACTCAGGTCATAGGGTGATGATATAGGATATATATATATGGGTCATGTGGGCTCACCTTTAGGAGAGATAGAAAAAATAGTAAACACAATTTAAATATACAGCAGGATGAGAGTATAAGAGGAAATATACATATATATTATTGTCAGGACTACTAGAATAATCCAAGAACCATGGATTAGGAGGGATCGTATTCAGGGTTTTAGGAACAGAGTGGGTCAGATGTTTTCTGCACCTGAGTCCCTGAAACCCTGAGCATGCATCTTTGTTACCAACACTATTGAGGCAATGAAACTGACGCAGTTTTGCGATAGGGACATGGCCACTATA
>JAAAKO020060990.1:0-10255 GCA_010015015.2 Bolitophila cinerea | reverse complement strand
TTTTCTTTGCACACGGCTTGCGTAATCGAGCAATTTTTCAGCGATTTTGGCTTGCGGCAGAATTGCCGATTGAGGGTATGATTGCCGATTGCGCGAACGTGATTGCGACCATGTCACACGGATTGCATGCCAAAATCGAAAAAAATTGAAATGATCGCCATTGCGTGTAAAACGGTCACACAAGCAATTTTTTTTTTTCAGATTTAATGCAAGCAAACATTACATTGTATAAATTCGCCAATATTAAAAATTAGAAATGCCTTCAACAATTTCAGACAGCCGCATGTTTTTTTGTGGTCCAAATGACATAATGTCCATGGACATTACAAATACATGGATTAAATGTCCATTTTTATGGACATTATGTCGTCGGTCTCAAATCAGACGACTATAAGGAACAAAAAAACAACAAACAATTGAATAGAGAACACGAATCTATATTCTCAGTTTTATCTTTTTCTCATCTTTCGATTTTTGTATTATTTTGTTGCATGAATTTTTGTTGCTTGTAGACCAATGATTAGGGTACGACGATGACTTCTTTAAACGGACATATTGTTGCTGGAATATTTATATATACATATAATTGTTTTTTTTATAATGGTCTACTTTGATGTGATTACAAAATGGCTAGTCCTTACTATTACGACTTTAGTGCTACCCCTTCAAAAAAAAGGAATGTAGAGAAGGTTGCCATTATAACGAAATAAATTTACCCCGCAAATCCCCTAAGCAAAGTTTTAAAACTCCACTTTTTTCAATGGTTTTGTGGTGGCAGTGCGATTAAGGAGATGAAATCCCAAAAGAGGCGTATTATATACAGTGGAAAAAAACTTTATATTTCAGCAAATCGAGCGAATCGTCTGTAGAGCAAAGCAAATCAATTTCTTCTCAGGCGCACCACGACCAAACGAACCAATTCAATTTGGTTCATGGACGCTTAGTCACTGAACCGCTCAAAGAAAGTTTGACCATTTTCCATCAACGAAAGCCAAAAGAACAACAATAACACAAACAGGAGACGATTGGGGTACAGGATGCAAATACGCCGCAATTGAATGCAAAAAAATAAAACAAATAAAATAATTTGTCTGTTGTGTTATGTCATTGCAACGGTTTCTATATAAATAATAATAAAGCTGTGTCTAAAGTAATGTCAAAATTATATAAATCCCATGGAAATTTCAAAAGCGTGTGTTTTGCTGGACTACAGTCTAAATTGCTAGACATCGCATACAAAATGGTGAAGAAATAGAATTATTAGACACGACATTAAGAAGTATATCTAACGTTAGACACCATTCCAGCAAGATACGCTGTCTAGCGTTTAAAAATCCGAGTGGAGAACTCGATTCTAAATATATTCTTTCATTTCAAAGCGCACTTATTATAATTTTGCATTCATTTATTTTATTGAATTTAAATTTATAATATTTTTCTAAGATTTTGTATTTTATTGTAGTTTGCTCAACAGTTGATTTAAAATTACATTAAATAAATGCAAAAATTGATTTTAGGCGATTTTAGGAAATTTATGAGATACAATTTTAATAAAATTTGAATCATAATCTCCCCAATGGCATTTGATTATCAAAAACTAGTTAAGTGGGCGATTATAATTTCTAAAAAATGTATCTGTTACCTCATTTTTAACAGTTGCCATGGTTCCTAATATTTCCTTAAATCGCCCAAAATTAAGTTTACCAGTGTTTTTATGTAATATTAAACTAAAGCATGTTTAATTCAAATCCCTCCCGCGGGCCATTTTTAAGCCTCTAAGCCTCGCGGGTTGCACATTAAAAAAATTGAAATAGTTAAGAATAAATAACCAAATATGTTTTTTACTTGAATATTACTTAACTTAAAACTTTGTTTTCATCATATCTGATTTTTAGGATTTACCTGAAGAGAAACACGAATTTACTTTAAAATTTAAATATTAAAAATAAATATTTTCTAAAATATACCAAATATACCAAATGCAAAAAAGTTTTTATATGTAAAATTTCGAAAAAATAATAAAAAAAATGGTTTTGCATTGTAATTGTATTAATTCCATTTGCAATTATTTGGAACTGTTTTTCGATAAAATTCTAACATTTCAAAGATCTTCTTACGAGTTTTGTTTTTTTTTTGCGAGTTAATTTTCGATTTATTTTAAATTTATTCATGGGTCAAAATCATATAAAAAAATGTGCCCTAAATAATTTTTTTTGTGAGAATGAATGATTTTTTTCGATTTATATTGAAATTATTCATGGGTCAAAATCATATAAAAAAAATTGTGCCCAAAATATTTATTTTTTTTAGAATGAATGAAATGTTTGTAACCATAATATTTTTTTGATACCAATAAAATCCAAATCAATAATTACATTTTTAATTTATTTAGTTCACAATTCTGTATTTAAAAAAGTTTGGAAACAAAAAAAAAAGTGTCACAATAATAATTTTAGTTTTTGTACACTTTTTTCATTAGCTTTTATTCAATAACGGAAGTTAGGCTTTATTATATTTAAGTTCCTGTTCAATCAAAGATAATTTCATATTTCATTTGAAATAGGATTACAAGCAATGGTAAAACAATTATTTTTTTAGTTATCAACGTTGCAAAAAGTCTTCACTTTTTTATTAAAAAATGTTTACAAATCCTAAACTAAAACTATGAATGTTAAAATGTAAAAAGCTGTTATAAACTGCTGCTTTTTATGGACCTAAAATAAATTGTAATCTATTAAGATATTTAGTTCAAATAAGTACTTTTTTTATTAAACAAACACTTTTTAAGTTTGGAGGGTTTTAATTTACCAAAATAGTTCAATCAATATCAATCAATAATAGTTTCAAATTTGCAAATCATAATCGCACCCATTATCAATCAATTTTCACCCGTTAATAATGCCAAAAAATACAAAAATAGATTTCTCATCATTCTAGTCAACATTCAATGATTTCCTCGAATTCTCTTTTCTTCTATCTTGTCAAAAACTAAATATGTTTTGTCATTTATAATAAAAAAATATAACTTAAAAAAAAAAAGTTCTTTACCGACAGATTTTTTTAATCAGTTAGACAAATCTAGTAACAATCAACCAATTGTAGAAGACTAAATTAAACACGAGTTCACGTTTAAATCGAATTGAACATTTACGATTTTATTATATTGTTTACATGACGTTTTATAATTTGTGTTAGAATATTACATTACTAGGAGATTACACATTCTTCCAAAATAAATAAATAAAATAAACAAAGAAATTTTATCAATATAGACAAAGAATAAATTTTATAAATTCATCCAAATTAATATTGTTCTCCGATCTATTTAAAATTTATCAAATTTCCATATATTAGAAAAATGTACACAATTTCATCAATCTTACAAATAAATATTATTATCAAACCATGGTAATGATAAAATGTAGAATGATAGTTTAAATGTCTCTAATGACACAAAATCTCCTTTCCGTAGCAAAATATGGAATATCACATAATATGGAAAGAACAAACGCATAGCGTCATATGTAATACATAATTAGATATCACTACATTTATTATGATTTTTTATAAGTTAATAAAATTCTTGGCAATCCACTATTTTCTTTCCATTTTCTGGTTAAATGAATAAACGCAGTGTTTATTGCACCATTGCATTTATATAATCACAGATAAAACAACATCAATATAGAACGCGATTTATATTTTTAGCACGTGTTCAATTGTTTTATAAGTATTCAAATATACTAAAAGGAGCTCAATCTTATAAAAATGTTTTTAATTTAAAACTTAATTGCTTTCATTGAAACTCATTATTTGGCACCCAATTTATTTATTTTGACACTCACATAATATTGGATGGCAGGACATGCGACGTGCCGGAGAGGTCACATTCGCTGATGCACATAATCGACGACTTAACGAGAGATTGGTTGAGTTTGACCGTCGGGAGGACATGGAGTATGCCATTAGAAAGTTTGATGATACCAAGCTGAATGGCAGATGGATGCGCTTGACCGCTGAAGAGAATATATTGTATGAGGAGAAGCGTGGATCACGGCAAGATCGATCGGCATGTGAGAAGTCTTCTCGTAAGCGATCACTTATAGTCGTTCTTCATAACATATTCTGAGCGTTCGCGATCTTCTAGCTCGAGTTCATCATCCCGCCGCAGTAGTATGTTCATCACGAATTCAAAATCAACTCGATCCGATACGCCCGTCCCTAAGTATCGTCGTGTATCTCGATCAACGGACCGATTCGGCTTGGAACTCACGCCAAAGTCATTGTCACATTCTGACGAACTATCCTACAAGAACTCAGAATCTAATGATCGTAACATGGTTCGATCGGATGACAGATTAGAACACTCAACTAAATCAAAAGAAACATCTAGTCCAGTGGCGGAGAATAATACAGAATCCAAGGATCGTCGTGTGTCCAGATCACCTAGAAGGTCTCCAGTAAAGTCTAGTTTACGTTCGTCTTCAGAATCAAGCAATGACTCAGATTAGGCTGATGGATCTTAATAGATGTATTTATCTTTTTAAAATATTAATTGCCATAAATTCATTGAAGGTTTCAATTTTAACTGTTTTAGTCTTGTTTTTCTTACTTGAAATAAATTGTTATTGTTTATTACAAAATAATTAACATTTTTTTTTGAAAAAAACAGTAACATTTAATTCAAGTAAGAATATCATGATTATTTTAAGAAAAAGTAAATATTTACAAAGTATACAGTTAAATAAATGTCTCTATAGAATTCCACAAACTTCCTAAGCCCAACATGAACATAAATTTACAAAACACAATTTACAATGATGCATCTGCGCGCTGTGTGTGTGTCTGCTGTCTGTGTTGCACTCACGTGCTCGCGCGCGCATTTTGCCACCATTTTTATTTTATTTACACACCAAAAAATTACGTACTCAATTAAATCTCAACAAAAGTAGTTTATGTTCGTATTAAATAAACGATAATAAATCATTCATTTTCCAGCCGATTGAACGTATACACGCGCAGCCCATAAAATCCTTTGCAAATCAAATACATATGCAGTATGCACTCGCGTATACATACATTTTACACATACACATACATATATACGCATACGCACAGGGCAGATTCATCGTGTTACATTCAATAATTCAATACACATTATGTTTTTACATAACGTTATGTTATGTGAGTATTTTGTATATATAGAATCATTGCCAATGAAATTTGGTATACTATATATTTAATTTTATATATATACGATTTCATTTATATATATAGTTGTCTGCTTGTCGCGCGTGAATATATACAAGCCATTTGGGGTGTACAGTATTAGGTCCTTTTGTTGGGCACACACACACTCACACATTGTGAAAATTATTTGGCGGCTATACATATACGTTTTACATTACGGCAACATATAATATAAATAAAAGCACAATCACATGCGCAGAAGCCACTGCTGCACTCTGCGCTGGTTCAGCTGGTTGAGCGACTCCGACTCCGACTCCGACTCCGGCACACAAATACACACACAATCAATCATGTTATTAAGTGAGCCGTTCGGCAATTGAATAGTGTTGCTAATTTTGAAAGCCCTAATAACAATCGGGATCGGCTCCGCACATGCGATAGGGAACAACTCGGCATGCGCACGCTATGCTCTCTCGCTGAGTGGGCAGTAGAGCATTCAGTCGCACCGTTTATTGCGCATTCTTTGTCGCCTATATAAAATCTTTATTATACTATACTATATACATTATACATATTGAATATACGCATAGTATTTATACTTTTATTTGGTTTGTGATTTTAAAAGCAGAAGTCATTTGAAATTGAATTATACAGTCAATTATTATGTGCTTGTGTAAACTGGATAATATAAACGTCGTGTATATATATGTGACATGTGATTAAGTATATATTTGTATATATGCATTTGTATAATAAGTACTTAACAATATAATATGCGTGGCTAGCACGTGTGACTGGGTATTTATATTTTAAATTATGCATTTGAACTGGAAAATAAAACGGATTATTATAATATAATATCCGTTTGAACATCGGCTGTATTTTTTAATTGTATTAATTTGGGAAAATTGGGGAAACTTTCTCTCTCTTCTCTCTCTCTCTCTCATATCCCTATTCCATCCCTGCCGAACACCAGACACGTTTTACATTTTACACGATTGGATCATGGTTAACGTGACCACTTATCCGCAAGCAATTTTCGGTACACAAATATTGTATTGCTTATTATTTGGAATAATTAAAATAATTTAAAATTTTGTACACAAATATCACTGTTATATTTATTGCAGTAGTGAAATATGGACAATATGCGAAAAGTTGCTATTTTTATTTAAATTTATTTGGCAAATGAAGAAGAAGTTTAAAATATATTTTTGTTGTATTATTTATTTTTTTTTATAGCTATTTTCAGTAGGTTTAGTAGGTTGTTGGCGCAGGAAGTCAAATTTTATTTTTTGGTAATTTATTATTTATTTTTATGTCCACTAAACATTTCGCCAATTTGTTTAAAAAAGCAACACCTAATTATTTAAAATAATACTAAATTTAGCATATTAAGAGTGCTTTTTTTAGACGTGTGATTTTCAGTCTGGCACTGCTTTTTTCACAGATGGTCTTTTTGACAGCTGTCACTTGATTTATGCTAAGTTGGTTTGCTATTTCATAATGAATATACTTACTCCTAAACAACACGACTCGCACGATTTTAAAAAGATAATTTTGTTCAGCGATGAATCTCACTTTTGGGTTAATGATTAAGGTTCATACGCTGCTTGCGATTACACAAGATTACCATATAAAATTTAGCTCGAGATTACACAAAAGATTATGAATCTGACAAATTTCACCGCAGTGGTACGCTGCTCGAGATTACTAAAAGTGTCGGCTTTGAACGCACTCTCATAAACTCTCCACAAGGAATTCCACGCGAAATCATCCGCTGCACATGTCTCTTTGTTTTGATGTTTATTATTTTGTTATTTGTTATTCAAATTCTTATGCATTATTTGCAAGATATAACCGCTGTGTTCGGCTGTGCTATTATTTTGCTAAGTGGCTTTGCGGCAGATGATTCGTTGGATTTATTCGAGGAGTAATCAGATTGTAGAGCTAAAAAGTTACTGAACATTTATGCGGTTTAAATGCGTGAAATAGTCGAGGAAATAGTTGGAGCTTTTATAACACAAGTGGATGCAATGATTCGAGAAAAGGTTTTTGATTGTTTTTTATAAATTCACAGAAAAGTTGAAGGAGATATGTACAATAATTGTACTCATATATTAAAAATGGAAGAAGGGGTTAAAGATGGATTTTTCTCGAGATTCAAGATTTAAAATTTCGGGATTCCAGACAAGATATTCTCTAAAATTCTAGAGGAATCGGGTAAAGTAAAAACACATGTTAAAACCAAAAATCCAGTGTAAAAATAAAATTTTAATAATATATTTATATTTGGCCTTAAAGGTCCTTATACTGCAATTCAGCATATTTTTAAAATCACTATTTTACACTTATACTCGCTCACTATTCGCTCATGATCTTCGAAATCAAAAAACCTCAGTTTTATTAATCAAATTGAGCGGATTTCTATCCCAAATGTAGCTAGATACATATTTCAAAAAAATATCATTAAACTTTGAATTTTTTTTTTTTTGAAAAAAATCTCATGAACGGATTTCCCAAATAGAAAAAATATCTCGGGATTTTAGATTCGGGAATGGAAAATCTCTAGAATTTCTCAAGAATTCCTTTCGGGAAGTTCACAAACCCAATTTCAGTTATGAAACATTTATTCTATATAAAGTGCCTTAGTCATTTAAAGGAGTAAGTGGATGTATAATTCAAGTATCAAGTAGGTATAATTAAGATTTGTTAAAAAATGGTATTAAATATGGTAAATCTTCACCATCTAGAGATAAAAGAGGTACTTATTCAAAGGCTTTAGGAAATTATTGACGAAATTAAAAATTTTATATACATTTTCGAAAGTTTTCAGCACAATCTGCGCATTATTCGAGGCACATAAATCCGAACATCGAACAAAGAAACTACAATAAAATCTTTGTTACGGAATTTAAGTGATCGCTTGAAATAAAATGCATATTGAAAACTAACGTTTCGCTGTGATCTAATATCTGATAAAAAGAAAGACCATTCATCACAAAAAGTTCTGTTTATTAACATGGATCTGCAATATAGATTTTTATTTGTTTTGGTTTTATACTTTTTAGTGCATTGCATAGATAATACTCTCAATATTAGGGTCTGTGTTATGTCCAAAGATCTATATAGTACTACAACTGTTTTATTTACTCAATGGCAATATCGATTGCAATATCGATGGCTTCGCGGATAAGAGCACGGTTCTTATCTTTATAAAGAAAGTTGAGATTCAAATCAGGTATTTAAACGGAAATTTTATTAAAAATACTGAGATACAATATATCGAAATTATTGGCCTTTTAACTCATAAATGTGGATCTATTTCCAAGAAAAGAGGAAAAATTAAGATCACAACTAAATTATGTGTGAATCGAAAAACATTTATACAACTTCTTCTTTATAATTATTATATTTTTTGGCAGAAGAAGGTGGAAATCTATAATGATTCAAAGAAGAAAAATAGGACATATGTTGATTTTGTTTAATTATTTGTAGCAAAAATTCAAGTTTTTTTAAAGAGTTAACGTTTTTAAAAAATATAAATTATTAAATAATTAGAATTAAAGTAATTCAGTAAAATAAGTTACCAAATAAAAAAAATACTTGTAGTATTTTTTTGGCATCCAATTAAGCTAACTCCATATAATTCAATATTGTTCACAAATTAATTAAAACCACCAAAAAAACACAAAAAAAAATTTGTTTGTTCACTTAAGAATTGAAAATGTGCTCCTAATAATATACAGTGCACCCAAATCAAAACGGTGCGCAAACGTTATTTTATTTTAGAAGCGCATTCATTTTAAGGTGCACATTTTTTTCTTTAGCAACACATTTTTTTTTTGGAGAGCGATTTATTTTATGCCTTTTTATTGAATATGGTATGTGATTTAAAAAAATCGTCTTTAATGAAATCTAGTATAAAGTTAAAGTTACAAAAAAAATATATGAATTTAATACGCCAGTCGGAACACACAGAAACTGGACACGAAGAATAAAAATAAAAAATTATATGTATGAATTTAATACGCCAGTCGTATCACACATAGCCTGGACACTCACCTCAGTTAACAGCGCCGGTAATGCAGCATAGATCTGGCCATGTGCACTCATTGTCAAGAATTCATCTAAGGTGACCAAATTATGGATATTGCATAAAAATTTACAGTGACGTTTATCTTTCGCTTGACAATTTGACATCTACATCATGCCATTCCTTTTGGCATTTTCGGTCGCCTGTCGGTCTTTCAGTTTCAGTGTTGTTTTGTTATTGTTGCATTTCTGTCAGCGGTTTTTACGCAATCCTAGATAGTTAATTTTCTTCATGATACGTAATATTATGTCGGAAACAAGTCATGTAAAGCAGGGACTGGCAATTGTGCTAGCGAACATCGAGAAAGCTGTCGCGAATCGAGCGCAGGTAAATCCTCAATTCCAATTTACAATTTTGCTAATTTCTTGTTTTTATATTAACTTTTGTCTGACATTTCATACTAGATTTCGTGTAAATACGATTCAATGTCATAAGAGCAGATTAGTTTTTTCACTTTCAATAGAGGGCGCCCTTGACATAGCGAAAATAGCGCATTATTTAAAGTATGTTTTTGTATGGATATTATTTTTAGACGCTGTGGGTAATATAATTCTGCGTGCATTTGCCTTGGCATTTGCGGCTAGGTAAAATGTATACCAATTATATTTTGCAAATAACACTATTTAATGGTATTTCAAAGTTCCATTATAAACTAAATTTAAAACCGCAATATTGAAAACTAGAATATATCATCAATTGTGTGTACTCACGCAAATAAAAGATTTCATTTTAACAATCAAACTCATTGTTTTTATCTTCAGTCTTGTTCAAATGGTCAAATTCAATTAAAATAATTAAAATTCCTTAAACACCAATCTTAACAAAACAAATCTCTTCACATTAATAAGGATCATTTCATTAAAGTAGTTATCCTATAGTTTTTCTGTAGAAATAACCTATAGAAGTAACACAAACATCTTAATACTGTTTTGTGTCACTTCTAAAACTTCAAAAATATGCACCCTTATG
>JAAAKO020060979.1:0-10256 GCA_010015015.2 Bolitophila cinerea | reverse complement strand
TAAGCGTTCTTGCAAACAAAAATCATTAAAGATTTTAAAGGAATATTATGATAAAGTGCACATAAATATAATTAAAAAATATAATTTCAATTTACTATTATCAATTCAACACACATACAATCAAACACTGATAAACACGCTTTAAGTATCATTTTCCATGCAATTACACAGTGTCATTATCATCGTAATGTTTTACATATATATACGCAAACACACTCACACATTCTTTGATGGAATACGTAACTTCACACATTTTAATTTCGAATATATTCTTAAACGTTAAACCATATTAGTTGTCCAGTGATATTGGTCGCGTGCGTACTCCGTCGATCGTACGATCGTCGACGCACTTATACGTTAATATATATATATATATATAATCATTTAATACTTATAGTATAGTAACTCGTACGTTTGTGAATATTATAATACTTGCGACTGCGAAAACTCAAAGTTCACTTTATTAAACGATACTTTGATAATTTATATAATCTCACAAAATAAGTTCGGAATAGAAAATATTTAAAAAATATAACTTTTACAAATGTTAAATTTATTGTAATCATTTTAAGTGAAAAAAAACAACTAATGTCTGAGATTTAAATGTACTGCCAAAAAGAAAGTATTATATAAGTTTATAATTGCTCAACTAAAAGTGAAACTTAAACAAGCCTTCTAGTTGTATCTGTGACATCCGAAAATATACCTGCACTTATATTCATAAAATACATCTTGACCCATTTCGAGGCCACGTATGAATGTCGCATCCGCATGTTATTTGATTACAAACAATAGTGTTTGGTTTGGTGATGTATGGTGATACGCCAGTGTCTTTACAATAAACAGTAACTGATTCAAGGTATATAATTAAATCTTTTCTCATATTATTCTCTGTAAATGAGTTTTGAGAATGGTTTTGGGACCATTATAATTTTCATTTTGTTGCTCAAGAGTATAGTTAACATTGTTGTGTTTATATTAAATTAAATTTTGTATCACAAAACAAGCTGGCTCTATTCGTAGTTTTACCCGGCAAACGAACACGTTCCCGTAAAGAACGCTGTTTAGCTAGCACTCTGGTAACTACAATTACAAAAATGCCACCAAACGGTGGAAATTCGAAAGCACACCATCAAAACAACTGTAAAGGATGTTTGCGGACACAACCTACTCTCAAAAAACACACAGATAACGCCAACATTGATGAAAACTTTAATATAACGTCTACCGATGTGCATGCAAGTAAGTTTAAATTAGATTACATTAGATAATTATTTGGGATAACGTCTCATATAAAGGACGATTCGTGTAGGGTTAAGTTTGAAAACAAGTTAAAAATAAATTTAATAGATTATTTATTTTAGCAGATACTCAGACACATACATAAATTACACTTATTCTCATGAATAAATAATAATTAAATAAATAATTATTTTATAACCATTAAAAATGACTCAAACATTTTTTCTAAAAATGTTACTTAAATAACCACTTTTTACCTTATTATAAAAGCAAACGCAGTTTTAATTTTATTACACAAAAAAAAACAATTGTAAATAATATATATATAAAACTATTTGTTCTAGCAATGCCATGGTTTGGAATGGATATTGGCGGTAGTCTTACAAAATTGGTTTATTTCGAACCAAAAGATATAACACCTTATGAGTTAGACCAAGAAGCAGATATTTTGCGGAATATTAGGCGTTACCTAACAAAACATTCCGCCTATGGGAGCACTGGTCATAGGGACACTCATTTACAGGTACGCTACATATATTTCCTATATATATTTTTTCAATAATAAATCTACTATACAAGTATTGTGTACAATGTTAGGTATGTTCAACAATTCAGTTAATTTATACATTCAAATGCAATACTGGTTTGAGAGGTTGAACGTGTCAAAGTTCTTTAAGTCATACATATTTTATATATATATATATATATACTATATATATATATATATATAAAAATATATATGTATATATATTATTTATTTATATATAATATCTTGCATGTTAGATTAAGGTCTCGTTCAATGACTATTGGCATGCTAGGTCAATGTTTATTGAAAAACTTAAATAACAATTTTAGATGGACGATGTAACAATTAGAGGTCGCCGAGGATCTTTACATTGTATACGTTTCCCGACTTCAGAAATGGGTAATTTTCTGTCTCTTGCTAAATCTAAAGGCATGGCCCAATTAGTAACAACCGTTTGCGCAACAGGAGGCGGTGCTTTCAAATTTGAGGATAACTTTAAAGAGGTACTTTTTTAGCATATTATATATAGTGTCGTTTTTAATGTGTTTTATAACTGTTTTACATTCTTAGGAGGTTAATATGCGACTTGCTAAATTTGATGAGCTAGATGCACTGGTAAAGGGAATTCTTTTTGCCGAAACATATAATCCATCAGAATGCTACTATTGGGAAAACGCTAGTAAAATATCGTAAGATAATTTTTGAACGTACATTTTTTGCTGTTATAAATAATTAATCATTTATGTTTTAAGGGAAATCAATGAAAAAAGAGTATATGATTTTTCTCAGCCATATCCTTTTATTTTGGTAAACGTTGGGTCTGGCGTTTCAGTACTGGCAGTTCGCGGTCCAGACGACTGCAAGCGTATATCTGGTACAAGGTTTGTTTCTGGTGGTCTCATATGAAATTATTTGTTATTTAAAATAAGTAATTATAATTTAGTTTGGGTGGAGGTACGTTCTTAGGGCTATGCTGTCTACTCACTGGTTGCAATACATTTGAAGAAGCAATTCAATTGGCTACGAAAGGTGACCACACTCGCGTTGACAAATTGGTCAGAGATATTTACGGTGGAAGTTACGACCGTTTTGGCTTAGATGGTGATCTTGTGGCTTCAAGGTAAATTCAAAAATAGTGTAACCACTCAAATTTACTTATTTGTGTATTTGTTTTAGCTTTGGTCAAATGAACACAAAAGAAAGACGTTCCAGTGTGACCAAAGAAGATTTAGCAAATGCCACTCTAGTCACAATCACCAACAATATCGGTTCAATTGCCAAAATGTGCGCAATTAATGAGAAAATTGAAAAGGTTTTTATAACGTTTGTTGGAAAGGTAAACCAATATTTTATATTTTTTGTTATAGATTGTTTTTAGTGGTAATTTTCTTCGAGTTAATCCAATTTCTATGAAATTGCTTGCTTATGCTATGGACTACTGGTCAAAAGGCACATTACGAGCTCTCTTTCTGGAACACGAGGGTTATTTTGGTGCTATAGGGTGCCTTGTGCAGTTTAATGGTAAAATTAGTGCTGCTGAAGATGATTTAGAAAATACCTCAAAAAACGAATGGTCTGGAACGTTGTGAAGTATTCACATTAATAGATAATTAACAAATCAGCCTTTATTTATTTTGTTATTGGACGGGATGAAGTTATTATACCTATGATTAACTTATTTATATTGTCGCACAAGCAAGTCTTATTTAATACATATACTTAAATTAACGCCAGCAATTCGATAATAAGAAACATATTTTTTACATTTTTGTAGATAATGTAATTGTTTTATTTTTGTATTTGTCTTTTTTAAATGATGTGTATAATACGCTGTACATTTTTAACTTATAAACAGTTATCATATATTTGATTGATTCTTACAATTGAACAAGATGTTTTATTAAAAAAGGTTATGCGGAAATTACGGTGAAAAATAAGGATAAAAAACACATACTCTCATGTTTTTTGATTTCCTTAATCCAGATGAAGCATATTTACAAATTGTATAAGACCTTTTGCTATGATTTAGGACATTTAACACAAAATAAGATAGAGAAAATAATACTTTTTTTGTAATGAAAAGGATATGTATATATATCATCAAGGCCGAACAGGTAGGTATAGGTTCTATATTCTATGGTAGTCCAAATATGTATTGGATTATTTAAAAAATCTGTTCTTTTGCGTAGTACTTACTCTTCAGAGAAAGAGTCAGATTTTATTAAAACAACAAGTAAAACACAATTTTAACAAATTTAATTTCGCTTTGTGATCCTAAAAAAGCTGATTCCGGGTTTCATAATGACATAAAAGTTTATATTTCTGAATTTATGTATAATTTTGTTATTTTTAAATATTTAATTCCTGACATATTATTATTTATTTTGATAGCATTTTAAAATTTAATGTTTTCGAAAGCAATAAAATAAATGTGCTGATACTAAAATAACAATATTATGATTTATTAGTCGCGTAAAACAAAATAAAATTAACTAAAAAGCATATAGTCTAAAAAGCACGTAACATAAATTTACGTGACTCAAAAAGCACGTAAGGCAAAAAAATTTAATATTAAAATAATGTAATCTAAAATGCACGTAACATATATTTTTTTAAATGTAGTTATATTGACATTGTCTCAGAGTACTCCGTTAAAAGGTATATAAAAATGGTGTACTGGCGTCAAAAGTATATGTATATAAAAGGTACTATAGAAGTAGCGCACTAGGAATAAGTGTTTTACCATAAGAATATGCGCACAACGATTAACCGCACTAGAAATAACTAATAAACGAATAAGCGCAATACATTTTGTTGACTTTTGGAATAAGCGCACTCCGCTTTCTAAGAGTAATAAAATTCATGGTTTTTGCGAAGCAATCCACTAATTTTCTTTCCATTCTCTGGTAAATTAATTTCTTTTAGCGTGCTACCGCGCGCTTGTTTTTTGGCGCTTTGCGCTGTTTTTACTAAGACAACAAAAATCCATTAAAATAATAATAAAAATGGAAAAGTGCAGTTGTTCCAAATGCGTTTTTCATAATTTAACAACATAAATGTGCGTTTCGGCATAGTGCGGTTATTCCTTTTAGGTTGCGGTTATTCCTAGTAAACTACTTCCACTGCACAATATAAATAAACCTATTAAATACTTACACTGTCAATATTTCGAATCCAATGTTTCGTTTTTTTATGTTGCATGGTTTTTAGATTGCATGTATATTCATGTATGTTTTTAGATTAGCTTAGCTTTTTAGTTTATTTTTTTTTGTTTTAAGTGATTAAGGTTACGTGTTTTAATGTTTTTTTATGTTTCATACTGCATTCTATTAGTCACTCCTGAAAATATTACAATAATCTTTTTCGATGGCCGAATCTGCATTAAAGTCCAACACTCTCAAATTGTGATCGGTTACCAAAAATAATTTACTAGCATCGCATCCGATTGAGTAAACTGGTGAACTTTGTGCTCGATGGCCTGGCATTGGAAAATACATCTGTACAAATTTTTTTGGCATTCGAATATCGTACAGGCAAGCGCGACAGTGATATTGCATTCCGCATACCACACCAAACAAACCATCATAATCTAAACAGAATATTGAAGAATCATACTGATCCATCCAAATCTGCACATCCGAGTTGGATCTGCAGTCAAACATACGAAAGGTTGAATCATAATTAACGGTCATTAAGACCTCATCCGTCTTCCATAAAATATTGTACACCGATGTGGTTTTCGAATTCAGAGGTCTCTCCGTAAGACTATAAAAGAAGAACTTAGAAGTTGAACTATTTTTATATAAAACAAAAATTATACTTACGTTTCGACATCATATAATCTAAGTGATTGATAAGAACGATCCACATATTTTCCTAAGGCTATCCGTGAACCGTCATGCGAGAATTTAACACATTTGTAAAATTCTTTTACTTTACTGATCGGTTCGAGATATACGATTCCTAATTCAATGTCTTTATGCCACAGATCGAACGAGTGCCTAGACGAAGTAACAAACACATTTTCGTGGAAATCAACAGAATGTATGTATTCATCGTGCATTGGAACTTGACCCGATGTGCGTTCTTCGATCATGCTTCCATTTTCGTATATAAAGGAAGTACCAGACACACGCCCCGCAAATATTGTATTTTTTTTCTTTGTAAAACATGTTATATCACTTGCTTGAGCAGTACTTATTTGACTGACAGGTTTTCTTTGTACAATATGTTTTTTGTCTCGTCTATGAATACGAATTTCTCCTCCATGACTTATATAAATCCAGTCTTTCTCCAAAAATATTTGGGAAACATACATAACTCTGTGATGAAAAAATGTATGCTCATTGTATCGGCCTTTGCACCAGTTTTCGCTTATTCGTATCCTTCTCAGGTGTGATAAATCTTGAATTGTTCTGCAAATGTATTACATATTGTAGTATTTTTAATAAGTTCAAACATAGTTTACCTTTCATAGCATTTGGATTGCTTGTGATGTCCTGTCAGTAAGAGTTCCAGACTTTGTTTTGAAAATATGTATCTGTCAATGATTGTGTTAAAACGAGCACAAACTGTATATAGTGTAACCAACTCAAAAAATGTACATTTTTCAAATATAATAAGTAATACAAAATCGTTAAGTTCCAAGATGTTCATTACTTATACTGATTTTGCAATATCGTTTAGTAAACAACACTTTACTTTGACTTAAGCACATCTATTCAGTTATTGTTTTTATCGAGATTATAGATTAAAATAACAAATAAACAAGATAAACATCAAGAAATCAAGGTATACTCATTGGATCTTCCGAATCCGAAATGGGAATGTTAATTTAATTTGTTTTGATTTTATTTGTTATGTTATATTTGCTGTTATGCACATGCACGTTCAAATTTGCGCTGTCAAATCTGGTGATTTCAATTTTGCCCTGGAGCAATAATACTATATTAAAGTATGATTTTGTCAGTGATGGCCCAAAAAGTATCGAGTCGATACTATAGGTACTTAGTACGCAAGCGCTTGCATGACCTTTGCTCTACGCGCTTTTATTAAAAAACAAATTTCAAAATTTAAAAAAGCCATCGCGCTATGTATCAATCGATATATATATATATATTGTTGGTCGGGTGCTATAGAGATAGAGGTATTTCATCCGATTTTTAGTACACAATGCGTACACTCACTCGTACACTAATGCAATATTCTGACAGTTCGCTAATCTGTTAGGTTATGATTCGACGATTTTTCAAACAAAATTGAAGACATCACGACTCACGACAATGAACTGTCAGCTGCGCCCTGCGCGTATATGTTAGTGACTGAAATACCTCTACACGGCTCTCACACACACACACACACACACCCATTTATTTGTCAAACTTGTAATTTGTTTAAGATTTTGTTTAAAAGTTTGACATATATTAACAAACATGTCAAAATATGCGTTTGTTCTTTTGTCGCTGAGATTTATGTTGTCGACAGCCTTTGGACGATCCTCAATTCAGATGGTTCTTGCATAAATACTTTGATGTTGTATTATTATTTATAACACTTACAATTAAATGACGTTAATATTTTTTTTAGTGCATGCATTTAAATTTGATGCATTTTTTTCAATCTAAAACGCATTTATTTAACATGCATGTTTTATATTTTTTTTCAATTGTGAACTATTCATAATCGAAAATATGTTCGAATTTAAAAAGTCACATGTAAAAAGGTTATGTTATTGTTTTTTATGACAAATTTATGTATATCGCATAGTTTTTTTTTTAATTTCGGTTAATGCTGCATGGTTAAATGTTATTTTACTGGTATGCCTAATTAAACAATTTATACCTAATTGATAAATTGATTTGATACCAAATACAAACGAGAACCAATTGTAACAATGTCTGGAAGAGGAGGACGTGGGGGTGGAGGCAGACCTACAACGTCACTGACGCAGGAACAACTTAATGCGTTAGGCGTTGGAGGAAAAGACTTGCAAACCGTATCCACAGCACCACCGCCAATTTTTCCAATTTTACCTTCAAAGCCTGTTCCTCTAGAGGTAGATAAATTTTAAGACGTGTATAAAAAATAATTTGGTAATTAATAATTTTAGAAAGCTGATGCTAGAGATTACAAAATACTTTGGAAAGAAGATTTTATTTCGTTTCTTAAAGACTCGCCCTACTTCACACATCCAATTGATGGTGAAAACAGAATTCACCGATATTCGGATAAATATATTGTACGGTTAGATTATATTATATTTTCAAATGAATACTTTCTCAACCCAATGAAATTTATAGAAAGTTCTAACAAAAACTAAAGACAAAAATAATGGTGACTTTGCATGGAATATGATGCCATCAGAATTGCGACCCAATTGGAAACGCAAGAAACAACCATCACAAGGAGTAAAAAAGCAGAAAATAGTAAATGTAGAAGAAAAACTAATGGCTCTCGAAAAAAAAGAGGTCAATGGAAATGTTCAAGCAGTCAAAGATAAGGATAGCGACGAAGAGAATGAAGATGTATGTCTCTAAATTTCCATATTTATGTTGTTGTCCTATTATACTATCGTCATTTTTACAGATCGTTGATGATGAGCATGACAATGAAATGGATGAAGACAACGATTACGGTGTAAGTTATTTTGACAATGGAGATGCATATAATGAAGAGGACGATAACCTCGACGATGGTCCCATTTATTAGTACATGTATGTTCAACTTTGATAACAATGATTATTACTTGTAATTAAATTTATATATCATGATTTTGTTTCAAAAAGTTTATTTCTTAAAAAACATCACAAATACTCGCATTTCACTTTATTGAGGTATGATTTAAATTTTTAAATTATTTGATAAGTTATAAGGATCCAGCCAATTCGTGTTTACGAGTTTTGAGTCCTTCAATAGATACATCGTGGACATTTAATTCATTGAGACGACGTTCAATGGAATCATCTAGATTTCGATTAACGTTAGGAATATTTTCACGTTCATCAATAGCAAGCAAATCCGCAAGTTCTTCTTCCAGAGTAGAATCGTCCGCAATGCCACCAAAGGAAATGGATCCAATAGCTTCTTGAATTTCTTCGTGATTTTCATGACCCTAGAAAATAAATAGTTAAAATACCTAAAAGTCCCCTTTTATAACAAATTACCTCTTTCATATCAGCGATTACATCGTCAACTTTGTCAATAGTTAAACCACTTTCGGTCATTGCCTTTTTTAGTGCTTCAGAGCTAATTTTATATGTGTTGATAATTTCGGCATCTTGCTTTGTGTCGTGGATGCTTGTCATCAAATTTTGAATGTTAAGCAAAGCATTAGCTTTTTTTTCTAAACTCTTTTCGACAGCTTTTCGTTTTGCAAGATGAATTTTTGCTAACGGTTTGTTTCGATTGTGAACAGACGATCGAACTTTTTCGTCAAGTTCATGCACTTGACTTTGTAAGAATTCCAATTCTTTTATTAAGTCTTTTTCAGTATTTGAAATTTTGAATAAACTTATTTCAGCATCACTAATTCCTTTTGCTTTTTCGTTTGGTTTTGAAATCTTAACAAACATTTTGTCGTTACTGAAAATGGCTGCCTTAGTGGTCAGTAGATAATGTAATGCTATTTCTGCACCTTCCGTATTCATGTTTTTTTCCCCATGATACGTTATAATGTCATTAAAAGAAATAAGTGTATCGCATGGTCCTCTTTTTTGTAGAAGTGAAGCATGATTCTGGAAATAAGTTATATTTTTGTAATCGTATGTACTAAAACATTTTTTTAAAATACCTGCACTACTTGCAATACAACATAAACATGATCAACATTTTGGGTCTGAGTGATACGATCCACAACCTGTTTGAAACCCCATTTTGCACAATTTTTCGCAGAGTAAAGTGCCCAGCCACTCCACGTGTGTTGTGGCTCATCCATAAATTGACTTTTAATTTGAATTTGTTTTTTAGATATCATATCATCTAAAACCGTTTGTAAACCATACGGGCGTTTATCACCACGCTGAAATGCAGATCGAAGCTCACAAAGACTTATGACAGGACTTCCTTTATGTTCGCAATACTTTAAGATCAGTTTAACCCAAAAAGACAATTTTGAGTCATAGTTATCCGGATTTACTGACTTTACACGAAAAGGAGCCATTAAATTATCCATTCTTATGTCATCAGACCAACAGTCTGGGAAAAAATCAGATTGTAACATTTTAAACCGTTGTCTGTGTAAATTATAATTCCAAATATTAGGAATCACTTGAATTTGTTATTTATTTTATGAAATGAATGCCAAATTTTTTTCTGTTTCTTGTTTGTCAAGAAAGTTTTGTTGTTGATGTCAAATTATTTAAATATAATTCCCAGCAGGATATTTTACAGATATTTTTGGGTTTGGTCGGTATTGCAGTATATATATAGAATAGTCGCATATATGAATGAGAATCGTAGTAAATAAAATAAAATATGTTAGCTGCATTTA
>JAAAKO020060968.1:0-10259 GCA_010015015.2 Bolitophila cinerea | reverse complement strand
ATGCTAATGCGGTATTGATTTTGTGTGCTGATTTTATTATGAATTACAGTTAGATTATTATGTGTTTCTTTATATAGTGTTTAATTTTACTCAGGCAAGCAAATCCGTATTGAAAGTTTTAAAAAACTATCGTTAATTTTCCTTTTTTATGGAATCGTTTAAAAAAAAAGGAAATAAATTTATTATTATTTTTTATTTTTTTTCATTTAGCTAGTATTTTTTATATTGGGCTATTAGAAGTTAGCTTGTAATTATCTATATATTTGCTATCAGTAAATTATCAAAGCATTTAAAAGGACGTCAATTTAAGAGTTGAAAAAAAAATTTAAACAAAAGAGGTTCAAAAATATTTAAAAAAAAAATTATATAAATTATCATTTTCCATTTTAATATGATATAAATGTTTATAAATTCGAACCAAAAAAAAAATCAAAAAAAAATATTTGTGTATCAAAGAAATTGAAAATGATTAGAACTTTTTGCGGAATTTTGCATATGTTCTTATATTTTATTCCATATTTATATTTAATAAATACTTTTGCGGGCTATGTCTTAAATTGGTCCTGATACATACTTGCAAAATCTGCATATATATTGCATTTTCCCGCGTTGCACTCGGTCTACTTCTATTCATCATAGGACCACGACCACACGTCTGTTCGACAAGCACGGCGCAATTATCGATCGTTGATACCTGCTCGTTTTCTATATTTATCCGTAAGCAATTATATACTTTCAAGAATCGCGGCTCTCGAGACACACAAACGCGCGCGGTGCTATCATTTATATAAATGATGTGTACTCCTAACTCCCAGTCTGTTCCACCATACGTCCCGCAGGGCTCTGTTTTGATCCCAACTGCGCAATTAGATTCTATATCACCAGTGCGCGGCACAGCGCATTGAGAGGAAAATCAATAGCGCAGCCTTTTCCCCTCTCTGATGTACTATATATACATACCATTTATACATATTATATTGTATAATATATAATAAGTATTTAATGTGTACAACACGCGTCGCACGCTAAAGTTCATTAACATTTAATATGAATGCGTTCGCTTGCATACACTCGACTTCACCTCGACGCAAACATAAATCTGGATGCATTATTATTTTTATTCATAATCACATGATTTATGTACCCTGAGGAGCTGTGCAGAACACTCGTATATAATATTTATTTAAATAATGATAGAAAAGTGCAATATCGATTTTTTCTATCGTTAAGCTTGCTAATATTTAATGATGTCATGGCGTTCGCAGCATGTTACTAAACATTTCGTATGTAGGTGGAATTGTACACAATTCCCTTCATCACAAGATGGTGTGCGTGCGTGTGTGTGTGCACGATGAGGGGAATTCATTGAGGGGTTCTCTTTGTAGCGGATTAGGAATTGAGATTTAGATAATAACAAGCTTAAGGGAGCTAAACGATTTTCTTTGGCATTTAATTAAAATATGTACATAAATGCAATAAATTATTGTAATATTTCTATATTCTGTAATAAATATCATCTGAAATGGCTTAGGCTTAGATAATAATGATATTTTGTGATTATTATGTGTAAAAACATCACATCGAAGAATTTTATCAATACTCCTAATCTGTATTATTAAAATAATAAAATTAAAATGATCGGAATAATTTCATAAAAGTTGAATTCACTAATTGTAAATAAATTTATTAATAATGTTTGCACTAATAATTAAAAATAATTATATTTGTATGACGTTAGTTTTAATAATTAGAAAAAAAAAATAATGAATAAAGCTTTGTTTTCAGCTCTTCCAAAAAATGCATAATTTTATTGAATATATAAAAATACTTTTAAAAAATATTACGCGAAACTATTTTGTGTGTGACTACGTTGTTTGAATTATGCACCCTCTTTTACGTGGGCATTAACATCAGTCAGCAAGACTCAAGAGATGCTGAATATTCATGTGTATACAAAATGATATATAATAAAAAAAACTACGCATATAATATACGTAATATAGACAGACGTATGCTTGAAAGTGCATTACCACCCCGTCTTCCACCCGTGTGCACAGAGTTCAAGGGGAGTATTTTGTGCAAACTGCGCTATATATATTCGACGACTTTGTGCTATATGGAAAATATATGCCTCACAACCGCGCGCCACAACAACAACAAATCGGCGAAAACAACCACCACCATGCCGACAACAACTCGAAGCAAGCACAGCGGGGGCGCAGGCGCGCGTGCGTTTCATTAAACTCTACCCCAACACAAACCATATACTATATATATATTATACATAAATATATACAAATATACATGTTTGACAGTGTGCAGATTCGCACACGTTCGCTTCTGCTTTCAGTTAGCAACGGGTTGTTGGATTTGTCACAAGGACTGTTTTGTGCGCGCGTATTCCTTATATATCCACCAGACACCAACCCCATACAAGGGTAGATTGTATCACGTCGATCGCTCAGCATATTATACTGTTCATTATTAGACGCCTGCTTGGCGCCTGCGTTTTCATATTGTGAATTCCGTGTCGTCGTTGTGTCTCCTGATTAATGTGTGTTTATTGTATTCCCTAAAGCAATCTTATAAGTATAAACAGTCTTTGGTATTTATAATTAAATGTGCGTGTCGTGAAAGTGTCGCGCGTTAAATCTGTATCGCATTCAATTATCACTTGAGAGTACCTCACCTCGACTTAATTACGTTACGACCACAACTTCGTCCTTCTTTTCACCAGTTTCGTCAAGTATAAAGCCAGATTTTGTAAATACCTATGTTGCATTTTCAATGTGTGTTCAATTAAAGCGGAAAAAAATTGCATGATTGATTTTCCGATCGAGTATTTCGTAAAGGAGGCCGCTTTATTATCGCAACGTCTGGCCAACATGTGTTGTCGCATTATTATGTGTCACCTGCGCGCACACAACAACAAAATATCCAGTTGACCTTCGCTGCATTTGTTCGAGCGTCGCAATTAATTATGATCTCAGCGCGCATTTGTTGTTTCCTCAAGACATTTACATAAATATATACTCGTATATAATCTCGAAATAAATACGCGTATTTTCGAGGTGTATTTATGTATAAATGCAGACGCCTCCTGCACTTTATTGTTTCGGTATATTTAAAAAAGAGTTCATGGATATAAATAAAAAAATATTCACTCATGCAAAAACAGCTCAATTTCAGTTGCAGACTAAAAACAACTACAATACCAAAGAAATATTTCTCTGGTTTGAAAAGAACGAACAAAGGTTTAAACCAAAACAATACCCCCGAAATTGGCAAAGCCAGAGCATTTACAAACAATACGCTCTATTTATTCGCATACTACATTTATATAATTGCTATAATTAAATCGAGCAACACAATGAATGGGGTGCACACTTAGCCCTAGTGTTCTTGGTTTTAATTAAAGCTGCAAGGCAATGCACGCAGTACAGATGCAAAGGCAGACCAAAAATATTATCATAAACTGCATAATTAAAAATTAAAATTTATTTCTTTATTTTTCTCTTGCAGTTTTCCGCATGGGTCGATGCCGTCATATTCGTATTTAGCTTAGAGAACGAGGCCAGTTTTAACGCCGTATATAACTACTATACAAAGATGTCACATTTCCGGAATAGTTCAGAGATTCCAATTATACTGGTTGGAACGCAAGGTGAGTGAACCAGACCAATTTCAGATATACTCTTATACACACACGTTTTGCTCTCACATACAAATAAATCCATAATTGAGTTTTTACCTGACCCGGAGCTTAATTGAATTTTACGATTGCGCTGCGCCGGCGCACATTGAATAAAAAATAATGAAATAACTCCTGAATTTGATTTCTATTCGCAGATGCAATTAGCGAACGAAGCCCTCGAGTGATAGACGATGCGAGAGCCCGGAAATTGGCGAGTGATATGAAACGGTGCTCATACTACGAGACATGCGCCACGTACGGCCTGAACGTGGAACGTGTGTTTCAAGATGGTGAGTGATCCGATACTATATTGTCGTGTTTATATAGTCTTATCTTTTTGATCAGTATTATAGTTTTTATTCGGTCTCGTAATTTTGTATTTATAAATTCTGTGCTGATGTAATTTTCGCCGCACAAAGCGAGCACCATGTTTTTGAGGGTTGCATTGTTCGATACAGCGCAAATCATCCCCTTGCGCACTGCGATTGTACGCACGTGATAGCTACATACAAACAACGTATTACAATTGAAAACCCTTTATTAAGGCGTGTTATCGTCAATTCTGCTTAATAGCCGATGGAAACGTTTCACCATAATAAATTCTGTATTTTATTGATGAATTGTGTCAATCAAATGCAGTTTAAATTGATTTCTGGCGCACACGAGCACCATTTTTTAACAAATTACTTTTTTGTATATATATATATATATTTTGCCATGGTCCCGGGACGTGGCCGCACGTATTGGGCGGTTATTTTTTGGTGGCGCACAGCGTACATGCGACCATGTGTCACCATTAACACATAGGGGAAACAACACCACAGTACATTTATTATTATTATTATTATTATTAATGATATTGGCGACATACGATGTTTATTGTTAAAGCCATCGGTGCGATAGAGGCGTCTTAATGGATTATCGAAAGAAATGAAGCTGTTTCTTTTTATGAGTATGCTAAAAATATAAATATCTTTACTAAAGTGTGCCTTTTGAATTATTTGTGTAGCCTGTCAGAAGATCGTGCACCAACGACTGGCAACTTCCACGCAATGTCTGACGCCTACGAACTCACGCCCGACCACTCCGCAAGGTACTCGTCTGGGCCTCAATAGTTTCCATCATCCCAACAATGTTCCTAGTCCTACGAATGGATTCTCCAGTAGTACAGCCACTGCAAATAATACCTCCATGCATCCGGCGGGCAATTTTACATTACCCCATAGGTAAGTACATATAAACAGTGTGTTCCAAAAGTCGTGAGCAAAAAAGGGAAAATAGAAAATAATTTAAAAGTCCATTCTAGTTTTGTTATTTTGCAATTTAAACGCATGTAATTAAGTAGTCCTAAATAAAGAAATATAATACATTTATTTCTATTTTTAGAAGCAATCAAAGAAAGTCCTTTAATATTTTTCTCTTTAATATCTAGGTGATTTAAATAAATAAATATAATTTAAATTTAAATCTTTCTTTTTAAAGGTACAAAAAGTGTAAACTATTTAAATTGTAATTCTTTGTTTATGACTTAAGACTATTTTATTACGTGCGTCTACGTATATAACCGAATTACCAAACTAACATGCATAGTTGAAATTTAGACATGATTATTATATTAATATTTATATTGGTTATTAATATTTAAAAAATATATATTTTATAAAATTGTCTTTATGCTGGCACACGACCTACGTATACCGTTTATAAGTATATACAATTTAATTAATATTTTACATTAACTATCGCAGACACCACAACCTGTCCGCCTCCAGTCACCATATCCCAATTCGAATAAGCGCTGATTTTATAACCAGCGAGCAAACTCAGCAACAGCAGCAACAACAACTCTTGCACAACAGCAGTCCGGTTCAGAAATGGGGCACAATATCGCACGGTACCTCACAGCAAGCTCTGCTCTCGATGGCTGCGGCTGACAACAACAATGTCACCAAATTCATGCCATGCCAGCAAACCGGAAATCCGGGCGCGTCTGTGGAAAGTTTACAGCCACTTGGTCTGGCTCCGGCCACGACGTCCACGTCTCTTAACGGCAAAGACAAAGATCTACCGACACCCACATCCACACCAACCACATCGCGTAAGAGTAGACGTCGGTCGAACCTCTTCATACCGTCCTCGAAGAAGGGCGAAGATAAACTGAAAAATGGTGAACTGGGCAGCGGCCGAGCGATTCCAATTAAACAAGGCTATCTGTATAAGAAGAGCAGCAAGTCTCTAAACAAGGAGTGGAAGAAAAAGTATGTGACACTGTGTGATGATGGCCGTTTGACATATCATCCATCGCTGCATGACTACATGGACGATGTGCACGGTAAAGAGGTGTCCCTGCAGTATGTGACAGTGAAGGTGCCCGGTCAGAAGCCTCGTGGATCTAAGTCAATTATTACAAACAGCGCGCTCACGTCATCGATGAATTTTAACTGGAAGTCGAGCTTTCAAAATTCTCAGCCACCACAGGCGGGTTTGAATGAGGGCATCGGTGGACTTTCGCTGGCGAAAGACAAGCGTAACACTGTTGAAAAAGTGATGTTGACTGCGTTTGATACATTGCGGGAGCCCGGTAAATCTAATTCACAGACCAGCGGTGACGAGGGAATCGTAATGAGTAATAGTAACTCACAGACGTACCTGGCAGGAGATACGACATCCCAGCATGGCGGTAAAGTGATAGACGCACAGACGCCAAACGTCAAGAAACGCCATCGACGCATGAAGAGTAGCGGCGTGAAGAGTAACGAGTATGATGGTGAGTTTTCCCTACACATTTAAAAAATAGGTTAATAATTTAAATAATTATCATTTCATCTAGACTCGGACGTTTTTGAGTTTTATATTGTGTCACTGGACAGTAAACAGTGGCACTTTGAGGCAGCCAGCGCTGAGGAACGTGACGAATGGGTTTCTGTGATCGAGCAAGAGATTTTTAAATCACTGCAGAGCAACGAGTCTGCCAAAACGAGACAGTTGACCTCCAGTGAAATTGCGTCTATGCTCTCAATTCGAAGTCGTGTACCCGGAAACGGTTTTTGCGTAGACTGTGATGCACCAAGTAAGTTAAACTGGCCAAACATAGATCGCGTTCTCTATACTAACCACATTTTTTTCTTTCTTAGATCCTGAATGGGCTAGCCTGAACCTTGGCATCCTTATGTGCATAGAATGCTCAGGGATTCATAGAAATCTTGGCTCGCACATCAGCAAGGTGCGCTCGCTGGGATTAGACGATTGGCCGTAAGTTTTATTTTATTTACAATTCCGTATCAATTTTGACCATAGTCTTATAATTTTGTTTGTTTTATTTGTTATCCATAGACCTGGACATATCAGTGTGATGCTAGCGATAGGCAACAGCATGGCAAATTCAGTGTGGGAGGGCCGAGATCGTGGCCAAACCAAACCTACGCCCATATCTTCGCGAGAAGAAAAGGAATCGTGGATTCGCTGCAAATACGAGGCCAAGGAGTTTCTGGCACCATTGAAACCGTCAACGCCGATCGGTCAGCAATTGTTTGAAGCTGTCATAAGGTATTTTCTTCTATCGACTCAATTCTATATAGACTATTAAAACAAATTTTAATTCTATTTCAGAGCTGATATGAAAGATATCGTATTGGTTCTAGCGCATGCATCTACCGAGCAAGTCAATACAACGATAAGTGTTCGCGATCAGCGAACTCCTTTGCACCTAAGTTGTGCCATCGGAAATCTGGCTATAGCGCAACTTCTGATATGGGTAAGTTATTTAAATCTTATGACTTATGACAAAAGTCTTATAATTTTTTTTTATCACAGAACCATGCGAATCTAAAGCTAACTGACCATGAAGGACGCACGTGTCTCACATTCGCACGCATTTCCGTTTCGAATGCAACTGCAAAGGTACAGAATCCAAATCATGCGTACACCCTAGAAGCTACCACCGCCCTCGTGGATCTGCTGACCGGACTGGGATGCGTAGACTCGGTGCCACTAACGGCCAGCGGCACTCTGTCTAGGCGGCGTGAAACGATGGGTCCTTCTTTCGAAAAGTTACCGTCAAGTGTTATATAAGTTATTAAGGCATGTCTCCCCCGCTCCCCGTGTCTCCCCGTTTGTAGTGATGATCTTTTATTTTACATATACTTATACACATATTATATACTTACTCTTAGCTACCTGTCTCTGTTATATTTGTTTAAGGAAAAAGTTTATTGTTTGTCGTTTATTTTCTTTATATAGTTTCGTGTATAGAAAAGAAACAGTTTAGTTTATAATGTTTGGCTAATTATTATATAAAACCGTTAGCATGCAACTTGCGGAAAACTGACTTAATCTTATCAGAAAATAAATGGACAATTATATTATACTAGAAAAGCGCAATATCTATAAATATTTATATATACGTATATATCTCGGAATAAAACTGCGTGAATATGCGATCGCTATTCTGATCACGCTTATGAAATTTGAAGATCTGGAATTCTATAATTCTAGACTTTAGTCTAGAAATAAAATGTATTAGCGCCTACCTACCACACACACACATTTATACATAAACATATTATGCACGCACACACATTTACACTTTAACACTTAAAAGCACCATACAAAAACATACGTACGAAACAATCAGACAGTCTTATGTGTAGATTCATACTAGAGATTTAGAGATTATATCTATATTATATATACACACAATAATAAATGATTTTTAGGCAATGTCTGTGTTTTATAATATTTAACTCAATGATCGTTTACTGTGCTTTCTCGTATTTAACATATAGTATAACATTTTTAAACGGCTTATAATTCACAAATTTAAAAAAAAACACACATACTTATCAATTTACGCATATGTGCCTATAGATCTTAATAACAAGTTAAATACTAAATTTACCAATCACGAAAAATAGTGTTATTTATATAAAGTAACGGTGCTTTTTTGGCCATATCATAACAAATCTCTTGGACTTGAACAATTTGTTACTATACAAATAAATTCGGATTTATAATAAACTATATAGTATGAGCATAATAATTGTAAACGTATCTCTAAATTTAAAAAAAAACATTTAATCATATTTGTTCAGTACTAATTTTATTCAGAAAAACTGTGCAAAATATAAAGTATATCTTATGGTGGTGTGTTATAACAAATTGTGTTCATGTCGCGCGTGTGTTTATTGTGAACGATTCTTTAATGTTAAATTATTTATATTGCGACAAGATAAATCATGTATAATTAAATAGAATGAACCAATAACTTATTGCGAAGATATGAGTAAAATGCTAAACAAAAATAATTGTATTCAAAATCATTTTTATCATAAATTATATTTGAATGTAAATAAATCTAGCAGATAAATAGCTACTGTAATGAAAGTATATTAGTATTTACAAAAATGAAAAATAACAATAAAATTATGAATCAGCTAACGGAATTTGTTTTAATTTTCTATTTTTTTATGCACTTTCTAGATTTAGACTACATTTTAGAGCATTCGTCGACGTTCATTGAACATCATACAATATTTTGAAATTAGGTGGGTAAATAACACCATCTATTGACGGAGATTGAAACTTTTCAGGTTAGTATTGATCAGCCCTGCATTGTATCATTGACACCCTCTAGTACTACTACTATAATGTAGATGTCGTACATTCTCACCAAATTCAACACTGAACCGTCAATTTTTCAACATATAATGGCGCTCTTGAGTCTAGACTCTCCCGTTTCCCTCCATCGAACTTTTACATCTCTCTTTATACACTAAAATGCGAGACGAAACAAAAATCTGCAAACTGGCAAACACACACAGAAAAACGCACGCGGTTGCATGAAACTCGCTCTTTGGTTTAAAATGTCTGCTTGTCTCTTTTTAATGCGTGGTGATTGTGTATATTGTGTGTTCCTTTACCCGCAATAAATTGAAGTTTGTTTGAAAAAGTACATTCGTGTTCATAGTTTTCTTAATATACTCAATTTATGTTTTCTGCGCCAGCAGTTTTCGGAGGACTTTGTCGAGAGCGCTATATCGTTTGTCGCTCGAGATCATTTCATGTGTTTTGTGTTGTTAACTGTATTGTTTTGTTATCGCAACACAATAAAACTATTTAGATAAAAAACATTGTTGTTTTGATTCGAGTTATCAAAATAAGCGTTTTGTATGTATTTAGTGTTAGTGTGTGCAATGACTGAGTTATAATAAATAAACAGTGCTAGTGAAACAAGAAATACGGTACGAAACAAATCGATTAATTAAGTTCAAATCGGTGTTTAGTGTATGCAATTTTTTATGTTTATTTCATTATGTCTGTACTGTTTTATTTCGTGTTTTTGTGTGTGTGTATGAGTATGTGTGTGTGTGTGGCAGCTTGTTGGATTTCAAGATTTTATTCACCACGCACTCTCAAACACGCAACGGAGAGGACACTTAAAACTGGTCGAAAATGTGTTTTGTTCGATTGATGCAAAGAGGTTAATAAAGAGATAGCATTAGAAATAAAACGTGAAGCCAACAATTCAACTAAATGTCAGTTTCAATTGTGTGTGTTTATACAAGCA
>JAAAKO020060957.1:0-10259 GCA_010015015.2 Bolitophila cinerea | reverse complement strand
AAAAACACGTGCTATTCTTATCTTGGTTCCATTTATAAAACTTTTAAAACAATAAAGAGAATACAAACATTTTAACATACTAAAATCAATATAGTAATAATTTAAAAAATATATATATATATACTTATCTTAAACACCTTATGTATTGGGCATTTTGGTTAGACAGTTAAATATTGCAAAGACACTTCGGAGTATCTCGCACGCGCAAGTTGCATTCCACTGAAGTAGCATTGGCATTTCCTTGACTCGAAACTGGTTTCTCGGCGTACCGTACACCTTTACCAGGCACACTGCAAAGTGCGGTCTTTATTCACGCATTGTCGTACAAAAAACGTTGATAATAAAAAACGTGTGCAAAATTTGTATAACGCGTTGTAATGAGCCACGCACGCCCACAGGCATCCGCCTTTATTCGTGTTATTAATTGAAACGTAAACCAAAAGATACTCGCTCTTCTTGTAGGAAATGTACCTTGTACGAATTATTATTTTTAAAATAAATATATATATATATATATACATAATTAAATTGACTTCTTCACAGATAACAAATTTTAAAAGTACACGTTATTAATTCTTTTAATTATATTGAAAATCTTTGCAATGATTGCATCACATCACTTTCTAAGTATTTATTGGTATATTTGTCTTTAATTGTATTTTAAACTTGTTAAATTTAAAAGTAAATGAAAAATGGTTTAAACTGATTGTGTTCATTACTATTTAGCTATTAAAAGCAATAATTGCATTTAATCTCCATTGGGTTTGATAATCTAGCAGCAAAAAACTCTAAAAGTCTCTAAACTCTCAATATATATTTAATTTAATATTTATGGAATGAAAACAACTATAAATAAAATAGGTGAAAATTTTAATTATAGTTATTTTTTATTTAAAAATTATGATTACAATGTATAGTGTGATAAATAGAATTAGACAAATCAAGTTTGTGGATTATTTAAAAGTTTACGTAATTCTAGTAATAAAAAACTGATGTTTTTAAAATGTGATTTGAGATAAGATTAAATGTCTTTATAATAAACAGAATAGACAGAATTCTAGTATGATTGACTAAATGACTATGTATATCAAGATTTTTTTGACAGCAAAATATGGCTATTTATTTTTACACTTATTTCTCCTAAGAATATATTTCAACGAAAACTGACAACACATTTATTTTACAAATTTACATTTTTATATTTCTATCTAATTTTCTTTTAGGGTTCATGCCCTTACATACATTATTAAAAAAAATACAAAAAAAAAATATTTTAGCTAAGATAGAATATATATTTTTTGATTCAAATCATGCAATTAATATTTCAAATACATTTTGATAGTATTTTAATTTTTGTTTGTTTATTTTGCTTGTTTTTTTGTTTGCTTTCTGTCGCATCCTTTATGGTCACTAGCCTGGATACAATTTTTTAACAAACTTTTCTCATAAATATCAAGCAAAATTTCATAAATTTATTTTTCTAGATAATTTAAAAAAACTGCATAAAACTAAACATTAAATTTAGATGATTAATTATATTAATGACTAATTATTAAAAGTCTCTATAAAGGAGCTATTACATGTAATCTGCGTCTGACGTCTGCATCTGCAGGCATGAAATGCAAGATTGTATTTATACTAAAGTGCGAGAAGATCGCAAACATTGACTGAATCAGACGTCAGCAGGCGATGATTCCGCTCTGCTCGCACTTTAGTATTATTTCAATCTAGTATCTCATGTCTGATGCAGATTGCAGATGCAGATTACATGTAATAGCTCCTTAAAGTCTCTGAAGTCTCTATTCGATGGAACCACACAAATATTAAAACTTTAAAATCCCAAAATTATATTTATTAAAATTCATAGCACTGAAACATATATCTCTCAACGCTAAAAACCCATTACTCTTAAAAACAACATTGCTTCAAACTCATCCAGCATGATTGTGAAATGCTGTATTATTGAATATTCTATGGTTGCATAACTTACTGCATAATAAAAAAATATATTGGCAAAGAAAAGAAAATATATGCCGCAATATTAAATTATTTGATTTGTAAATTTATTAATTAATTAGTTAGAAATTCAACTGAAATCGTGCTCTTGAGAGAGTACATGCACTTTTTATATTTATATATTATTATTGTAAACCCTAAAGCATCAGGTGAAATGTATATAGGGAAATATTGAATAAACTCAGTTTTGAGACAACCTAAATTTCTCGTCTTAGTAAATAGATTATATAGTTAGATAAAATATAGTATCTTGAAATATACGGTACATAAAAAAGACAGAAAACAGCACAACACGATATTCAAATGAAGTTGACGATTTCTTTGGTGGCTAATCATAATCATATAGTTCTTATGCTCTTGGCATGTACGACACATATAACCGGAAATTGAATTAAGACGTTTTGTTTGAACAACGGTGTTTGTAAGCCGTTGTCGTAAGCGCACAGATTTGGCATGAACCTATGCGTATGCAAATAGTTGGATGACGTCGTCCGTTATAAATTATTCATTTTATTACTAGCTTGCAATATGCATGTCTTCGCGTAGTGTGACTAATTTGCGCTATTATGAATGAATGAATTTGTGAATAGAGTTCCAATGCGCATATCCTCGATTCTACTCCAATAAAATAGTCATTATTATTATGTATATTTTTAATTTATTAAAAATACCACTTGCACATATTTGCTTAGTTTTTAAAACTTGTTTTCTTGCTACTCTCAATTTGAAAGACGTGTAAATAGCGAACGAGACCGTTCGATTTGTGTGTCTTGTATACCAAACTACCTCTAATTTATTCCATTTTTATATTTTTAAATACACCATTCACATTATTACACTTATAAACATTGTGCACGCGCCTTAAATCAGAAACGCGCGCGCACATTCGCTCGAATTACGAGTTTTCAAAAAAAGCGTATGCTCTCCGCTACGACGTACGACAAACAGCGGCGCATGGCTGTGTTTTTATAAATAGAATACACAGTTTTATGCTTAAATGACTAACTACAGCTCTCGCACACATACAAACACACTCAAACAAAGTACTAAAATTGATTGTGTACTGTACTGTTGGCTGGCAAATTCATTCCCTGGTTAACAAAAAAACTACTTGGAAAAATATTCTGGTATAATTCGGAGCCAGTCACCAAAGTAATGTTTTAAGTTTTCCGCGTACACTCGACAACAATAATTTGCGGTGTTATTATTGTTTTATCAGTCACTTCTGTGGAAAACTTTATTTTGTATAATTCATATAAATGTACAATGTTCATGTTATGCAAATTCAATTGTGGTGAAATTTTCTTGTTTTTTTATACAAAATTATTATCACATTAAATGTAATGTTTTTCTTTTTTTTGCAGGGGTTTCAACTGTAGTCCTTACTACACGTCACACATATAATATCTCTGTACGATATTCAAGACATTAGTCTTACATTATCTCGAATTCCCCTGTAACTGAAGCTAAACAAAAACACATCAAAATGTCCACCGTCGACAAAGAGGAATTAGTCCAGAAAGCAAAGCTCGCAGAGCAGTCGGAAAGGTATGTACTTTTACTATCTCCCCTCTATGTCAAATTTATAACAAAACATGCATTTTATTTATTTAGGTACGATGATATGGCACAGGCCATGAAAGCAGTCACAGAAACCGGTGTCGAACTCTCAAATGAAGAAAGAAATCTGCTATCCGTCGCATACAAAAACGTTGTCGGTGCACGCAGGTAAATATTTCTTGTACTTATATTGCAACAAACGCATTATACAGATTTTCTTTGAAATGATTCAGATCTTCATGGCGAGTAATATCCTCCATTGAGCAGAAGACCGAAGCCTCCCAAAGAAAACAACAGCTCGCGAGAGATTACAGAGAACGTGTCGAGAAGGAACTCCGAGAAATCTGCTACGAAGTATTGGTATGTTATTCTTACTATTGGTTATTATTTACAAATCCCGTTGTCTTTCAATTTCAATCAATGCGCTTGATCGGTTGTTTTATTCATATGAGATTGCGTTTCATAGTATTGCACGTGTCTAGTTGTATTGACTCACAGCCGATAATGGTTAATCGTAAATTAACAATCAGCAGTACATCTTTGAGACACCGTTACCGTAGTGTCTGGCACTGATCTACCTTCGTCTGCAAAAAAAAATCATTTATAATAATTAGAGTGCATAAGAACTTGAATTTCAGCTGGAGTGTCAGAGATGTTTGCTAATTATACTCAATTTCGACAAGAAGCTCAGAAAATTATACTAAAATAATCAAAACTCCAAAAATTAGATTGCTATATATGTTATATCCCCATTCCACATAGATACAAAAATTATAGAAATTCTTTGTCACAATATTTGGTATATTTTTAAGTATAAAACATATTTCTTTCGGCGCATAAGCTATCGTAGATTAAACTCATGTGAACTTTTACGAGACACGTTTTCGTTGTCTAGCCTGAAGTTTCGGCAGTGGCAACGGCCTCTCACACCTAAACATAAAATTTTCCATTGCGAAGAAGCGGCAAAGAATTTCCAAAAGGCTCTGCCGACGACTTTAATATTGATTTAATTCTATAGATTACTGTGGTGAGATGCTGAGTTTACATGTGTGTATGTGTGTGTGTGTGTGTGTGTGCGTGAAACGGCAATGGGGTTTGCGTACGGTTGTGATTATACTTAGTACGTTGTTACACTCATGAAAAGTTCAGTTTTCATTCAATTATTAACGCAAGGCATTGTGAAGAGGTTCAGAAAAGTTTTCTACTCTTGAAACGAAGCGGGTGCGGTACCATTTCGGGCATTTCTATTAAATGTACAAATCCAATAAGTACTTAAATATAAAGTGCTTCGCCAGCACATAAAAGTATACACACACACATATTCGCTTAGTGGCAAAGCTTTTGCGTTTGGAATTTGATTGAGAACGAATCTACTGTTGTTATAAGCGACCAATCGCATGATTTGCAGAAATCCCCAAAGAAAATTGTGTGCTTACAGAGAGTTGGTCTCCACGTTTCAAACATTTTTCATTTGTCTATATATAAATATACAAATAATATATGTAACTATGCGTAGACAAAATATATGGCACACGATAGCTTTTACATTATGCTTTTCTTTGCTTAAGCATTATCGGGCTATTTTTGTATATTAAGGTGCTATATGAAAATGTTGCAAAATATATACATTGTTTTAATTTCCCAAAATGGCCAGAATTCTCTAAAATTATATTTTGTAATCGTGAGTTTTTCATTTTCGTTTGCCTAAATAAAGAACAACATTAATTATTTCAAAGAAAATAAAAATGTAATCTCACATCAAAAAATTTTCAAATTCATTTTAGTATAAGTAATTTTTAAAAGGATCGTCCTTTTCAAACCCACGCTAATTGAAATTGCCATTTTTAGAGCCCCTGCGGTTGTTTACTTGTGTTTGTATTGGTCTTAACACAACTTTACTCATTGCACACGAACACCATGAGTATTTTTTCTATTTTGCTCATTTTCTAAAGGATTGACTCGAGCGTGCTTGTTTTTGCATATAAATGAATGCATATTATTTATGGATGGCCGTGTATGATACTCTCGTATCACACACAAATGGCTGAAACGTGCGTTTGAAACTACATTTTAATTAAACTCAAACTTTCGCCATGATATACTCCCTACGGCAATGCACCCACACCGCCCATTCTTCTCCCACCCGCCTGCATATAAGCATAATAATATTATTTGAGCTTGCTTGTATATGAAAGCGTGTGTGTGCATATATTTTTTCTGTAAACTTTGACGATGTCATATTAATCTAACGCTTCCTTCCATAGACGAGAAAATGTAATTTAATAATTTCGATGGCAGTTAAATAATGATATAATGGTGCGGTTCCAAGTTTTGAATTATCGAGACTAATGCATTTAATTGTTTCTGAAGGTTGTCAATTATACTAATAAAATGTGTTTGTTTCTTTTGCAGGGTCTCCTGGACAAATATCTGATCCCTAAGGCCAGTAATCCAGAAAGCAAGGTGTTTTACCTTAAAATGAAGGGAGATTACTACAGATATTTAGCTGAAGTTGCCATTGGAGAGCCCCGCCTAGGTATGTATATTTATATTTAGAATTTGCTTTTATCAATCAACAATTCGTTATTATGTTATCGTTAGTTTGAAATTTAAAATCGATACGGATAATTTTTGTGTAATTATAAACGAAAGTGTGACGCACGTTACTGAAATCGCAACGTAATTTATCGATAAAATGAAACGAAAAACATACACATACACATGCATAAAACATACATACCGTGATGATGTTTACTGCGGCCACATAATACATGATTTATTGGATGCATGTAATGTGCACTCGTACGTGTAGGATACCCACGAATTTATGGCCATGAATTATAAATTAATGTGTTCTGTGTGTTGACTTATCGGCACCTCGCAAATTTGCATATAGCCCACATTTTGATTTTATTGTATAATCTGGTTTAGCTTCTATCACAAAAATAAACCAGATCATTTAATTAAAAGTTTATAGATACATTGTATTTTAGAAATAATATTTAACCACTAGTTCTTAAGGTTTTGAACTTGTACTTAACCATTCCATCCTTTAGCCGTCGTAGACGATTCCCAAGCGGCTTACCAGGACGCCTTTGAAATTAGCAAGGGTAAAATGCAGCCCACACATCCCATCCGATTGGGACTTGCCCTTAACTTCTCCGTATTCTATTACGAGATCTTGAACTCTCCGGACAAAGCATGTCAATTGGCCAAACAGGTGAAGATTTGTACAAATACACACCACACACACACACACACTATACACAGATACACACGACACAAACACACACACACACTATACACAGATACACACGACACAAACACACACACACACATACACGCACCACATATCGTCAATAACAAAATGTCATCAACAATCGTCGCTGCCGGATCTTCTCATCGTCTCTAGTCCCTTCTCTGTTTTATTTGTCTGCCGAGCCCTTGAAATCTTAAATTATTTTATTTTAAATTCAAAACGTTTACATGAATACAATTTGAATTTTACGTTTTCTGTTTTTCATAGCGGTTATTGAGGATTCACAAAAAGCATATCAGGAAGCTTTCGACATTTCAAAATCGAAAATGCAACCCACTCATCCGATTCGATTGGGACTAGCCCTCAACTTTTCGGTGTTCTATTACGAAATTATTAATTCGCCGGCTAGAGCCTGTCATCTGGCCAAACAGGTTACTTACATAACACGAATGAACATTATCAACCTTTTGTTGTGATTTTTTTAACTAATGGAATGTCATTTACCTTTTAAAACCCTTAACTTGTCTCTTCTCCTCTTTAACCCAAATAACTGCAAGAAATCGTCCTTTTAATTCTTCGTTATTATATGTTTACATAGTTTAGCTCTAACCAAATATTATAGACGATTTCATAACCGCATTTTCCGCATTTTATAAGTGTGACTCTTTTGATATATTGGTAGTATATAATAGTACAAGTAGTCTATTCATATATCCCCTAAGTTTACTTTAAAAAGCAAGAACCTAAACAAAACGCCCTCTACTTTTGGAGCGCAAAGTGTTCAATTTACCCGCAGCAACGATTGTGTGTACACCGTTTGTTTTTGTCTACTAACCAATTAGAACATTTACAGCTTTGCTTTGTTGATTTTCTGTATTGTTATTGTTGTTATTGGTCATTCGGGCCTCTATTGCAATAGCAACTCCATAATACAGAAACACCAGAGCAAAGCGAAGAACTAAAAGTTGACCTAATTAATGTGTTTCACTTCGTACATAGGCTTTCGACGATGCGATAGCTGAATTGGACACCCTCAACGAGGATTCATACAAGGACTCCACCCTTATTATGCAGCTGCTGAGGGACAACCTGACGTTGTGGACCTCCGACACACAGGGCGATGGTGATGAGCCAGCAGAGGCCGGTGACAATTAACTAGGCAAAGCAGCTCCACTACCAACACCCAAACCATCAGAACAGTGAAAAAGAAGACACACACACACACACACATAAATTGTTTCCCTTTTGACTACAATAAATCCAACAAAACAACAACAAAAATACTATCTATAAATAGTAATCCTAACACACATACACTCATATTTGTAACTGTACATCTATACTATGCCCGATTTTCTTCATTTTGTATGTGTTTCAAAATTATCATCAATCACAATTATTTCTGTGTCGAATGTCTTGTTTTTTTTTATTTTAAATGTTGTATGTGCTCCCTTCCCAAAACATCTCGTTTCTTTTAATTATTTTTTGTTTTTGTATTTATATTTGCAATGCGCAAACTGTTACAAATTTTAGATATATATTTAATTGAAACTTTAAATATTTTGTTTTTATTTTGTTGTATCCTTTTTCTTCCAACTTACTCTATGAGCAAAGCGATCTGTGTACCCTCTCTCAATATGTCCCTATACCCCAAACATGTTTACCCCAGATAACACACACACAGTCACACACACACACACACACAGTCACACACACACACACACACACACACATTTATACAAACAAAAAATGTGAGACGATGATAAAATTGAGGAGCAGTTACAAGCAAAACTACAGAAATCCTTTGTCATTATAAACAACAACAAAAAACAAAAAATACCGAAAAATCTATTAAAAAAAAACATTGTGCAGCAAATCTACAAGTATAAAAAAAATTTGTACATCATATTATATTAATATAAAGACACACTTTTTTCATAATTGTAATGTTGTATATTGAATGAAGAATCAATGAAAAACGCAAAAAATACACAACTGTTCTTTGTACCCAAAAAACCAACCACAAAATAAGCAAAACATCTTTTTTGAGCTATACACAAAGCACATACACATACACACACTCAAATTCACCTGTATTATTGTAACTTTATGAAAATGATGAATGCGTATACAATATAATACTTTTATTGTATAGTATATTTTATTGTGAGTGATTTATGCGTTGAGATACGCAAAGGTGTACCGTTGCCAAGATACCGCAGAGATTGCGGAATATCGTGTGCGAATTGAAATCGTTGGAATTGTTCATTACTTTTTGTGTACCGTGTATTCGTTGTGACAGTATATTTGTTATGTCCATGTGTTTGATGTGAATTTTCCGGGTACGCCCCTTTGAACTATAAGAAAATCTCAATAGAAAATGTTTATCAAATAATATTGTTATATTTCATTATCTCTGTGTAACAAAGAATAACAACCATAAAAAAAACAGTCAGACTAATTTGAAGTAAAACAAAAAAACAACATACATTTTAATTCATTCTTAAATATCTACAAAATATATTTGTAATGCAAGCTCAAAAACATACACACAAACTCACACTGCCGCCGTTTTTGCATGCGCGCGCGCCTCACTCGCACTTTTACAGAATTCCGAAGAAGAGTAAAGTAGTTTGCATTGCTGATAAATTTGTACTATTTTCGTCCTGATTTTACGTACGTACCGCTGCAGCGCGCTGGACTTAACAAATCAACAAACTAAAACACACATTTAAAACATAAAACATAAACCAAATGTTATTTTCTTTTGAAATATGGTCTCTTCTGTGTATTATGTTTCTCTTTTTGTATTTATTGCTGTTTCCATGATATTGGTTGTAATAAACAATATAACAACATTTTTAAGTAAATAAATAAAATACACAAAATGAATATCTGTGAATCTTTAAATGAAATTTCTAATTTTAGACAACATTAGAAGTGTCTCTTTTTGGGATCGAAAACGTCGAATTAACACGCGAAAACCATTATCATACTTCAAATATTTTTTTTTTAACATTTAGGTTGCTTACGACCGGCTCTAAGGTAAAAAGATAGGGACTGTCTTTACGTAAGGATTGTATGAATTAAGCACTGGTTTAAAATCTGAAGTAGGACTTTATACGTTGAAGCCTTCTCCGCTGTAAAATGACGTTCCTCTTAATCGAGATTGTTAAGGAGTGCTTACTTTACAGTTATTACAATTCTTTCGTAAGGAAAGGAAAGTCCCTATTTCAATAAAGTAAACTTATAATTCAAATACTTTCATTTTCAATCAAATTACCTGTTTAACGAAATGGACAGGGGCGGACTTCCTCAACTACGAGTATCTATATATAGAAACATGACAAAAAACTTGGGCTCAACCGGGATTTGAACCCGGGACCTCTCGCACCCAAAGCGAGAATCATACCCCTAGACCATT
>JAAAKO020060946.1:0-10261 GCA_010015015.2 Bolitophila cinerea | reverse complement strand
TCGGAAAAATACGAAAAATTGTAAATTCCTTGAGAAAAAAGACATTTTGCTTGATTTTATGATGGAGTAGTTATCCAGATAAATAACAGGTGCGATCATCAATGTCTCAACCCGATAGATAGCGTTAAATGTTGACTTAGGCGTTGTGCGGTTTGACAGGTGGCCTTTTTGCATTGTCATTTTTGAAATCTAATGCAATATTTATCAATTTGATCATTTTCAGAAAATTTGAATGGTTTGTTTAATAATAAATGACGCTGTAGTTTATTTGAAGGCGTTAACATAATCGAAAATATTGCAATTAAACCACCATTAAGTTACTTGCATTATAAGAAAATTTTCATTTTAGTTAATTGATCTCTTTGTAAATCAAAATTAGGAGTTTGAATTACGTCACTTACATTGATCGGTTTTCCTGTTCATGAAGTTTTCGGCACCCAGCAATAAATCATTTTTTCCTGGTCTAGAATAATTTGGATCAGCTAGCGGAAATCTTCTTAAGTGGTCCCCATTTGATCGACGAATAATATTGTATGATGTAAAGGTTGTGACTTTACGCATACCTTGGGCTCAAAAAAAGTATGTTGTGATTGAATAATAAGTCGAACAAAAGTTTTTGAAACACCTGCTTCAACTCTTTCAATTCCCGATTATGGGGCTATAATTGCTCTGCTTTTAAAGTTAGGATTAACTGCCGCTGCTTCCGTAATTATTGAAAATTTAGATTTACTAACTCAACATCGGAGAGTTTTAAGTTCACCTGACCCATTTTTCACTTTTACCATTGCGGTGGCTAACAAAACACTTCCGCTCATGGATGTAATTCCGTCGAGATTTGAGACTAGTCTTGGAATTCGTTGTCGTAGATACATCTGTGTTTACTGTATTATCAGGAACTTTATGTGCAGTATCGAATTGTTATTTTTGGCGCTGTGCATTATTACGAAAATCATCGTGACGATAAGTCACAACTGGCTTGTGATTTATTTTCAAGTGATTTAATGACAGGAAAAATCGTGAGAGTAATGCACTAGTCTGACGGTGACTTATTCTCAAGAGACTTAACTTCAATAAAATCCTGACAATAAGTCACAGTCGGCCTGTGCATTATCGTCAAGATTTGTATGCAAAATAACTCGCTGGAGAACATTAATTGCGGAATTATCTTGCTACAAATGTTCCATTTTACAATAAAATATAATACAAATAAAATATTTTACTTGTTTTTTCAAGCTCCATTCCTTCAACACAAAAAAAACTTTTATTTTAAACACAGTCCCCTTTAAGAAACAATTCCTGACGATAATGCACAGGCAGACTGTGATTTATTTTCAAGAGATTTACCGCCACTAAAAATCGTGAGAGTTATGCACATGCGGACTTTGACTTATTGTCAGGATTATGTGGTACGTTAAGTCTATTGAGAATAAGTCACAGTCAGGCTGTGCATAACTCTCACGATTTTTCTTGGCGTTAAGTCTCTTGAGAATAAGTCACAGTCAGCCCGTGCATTATTCTCAGGAATTTTTGTGAGAATAAGTCTCAATTTCCTGACGTTAAGTCTCATTATTGAAAAAAAACAACAACAACAATAATGATAATGCACAATCGCCGTGAGATTAAGTCTTTTGAGATTAATTCTCCACACCAGTTCGTTGGCAGTCCATCACTAAACCCGACCTTGTTACTGTCTGAAAATAAACGTATTCTTTTGTTCTTTACTAATTTTTCCAACAATATTTGTGCTTCGTGGATGGTTTCATGTAATTTGGCTAGAAAAACCATAGCAAATGTCCTTATTGGGGTAAAGACATTTATGTTTTTATTTTGTGAGAAGATACCTTCATCTGAGCGACCGCCCATTCTCGATCGTCAGTCTAAACCAGTGTGCTTCTTTCTGTAAAGTGACTTTCGTTCAGTCATTCCTCCCAGTCTGGGATTTTTATCGTAAACTATCTTTTGAAAGAATGGTTGTATGTGATCGTTCTTCATAAAAACAGATGGCTGTAAGAAGACGGATTTTAATAATATGAGTACATGTTAAGTTTGGTAATATTGTTCATATTGCTAATACGTTATAAAGAGGATATAAAAAACCACAATTCTATCTCCAAAAATGGTGATTTTAAGCATTTTTTAAACAATGATGGCTACTCATGTCAAAAATTGATGTATGAGATTCAATTTTAAGAAATTTTCAATTAAAATTTGTGCATATATTGATAATTGATGATTGGTAATTTATAATTGCTTTATTAAACAATTATATTCACTGCAATAAAAAACTTGCCTACCAGACTGGTAGATCAGTTGAATCCGCTCTGCATCTGCTATTGGTGAAAGCCCTGGACGAAAATGGCCCTCGGGACTTTCCTGAATATCGACGTTTCGACGTTTCCTTCGGTGCTGTCCAGAAGGCAGCACATCGCGTTAGTCCCACAATCACTAGATGAATTGATTCTATACTAAAACATTGAGTTGTCCACTTTGATATCGGAGGTAAAACCGTTAGGGTCTTGGCAAAAAGAGGTACTCCTCCCCTTTGCTGTGTATGGTGGTCAATGACCTCATTGTCATCCTCAATAAGAGAGGCTTCCCTAACTTATGCCTACAACATTACGGTTATAATATCAGGAAAATATGCGAGCGTCTCTCGGTTAACGCCTTTTCACAAAAAAACTAAGATCGAAGGACTCAGTCCAATCTATCTGGGTAACAATCCAGTCAAGTAAAATACATCGGTGTTATACTGGACGACAAACTTTCCTCGAAAGACCATTCGGACTACAAACTTACCAACGCCACCAATGTATTTTGGCAATTTCGGAGTATTTCGGTAAGTCTTGGAGGCTGTACACAAAAGGTTCGATGTCGCTATATTTCTCCAAGAGAGGATTGGACACGCGGTACACTCCCTCCACTAGATTCGAGGGTATAGTACACAGACAGATCTCTCAAAGATGGGCTTTCAGGCGCTGGAATGTAGAATCCATAATTTCAACCTCTTTTCAACTGAAGATACGGCCGGCTCACTGGATGGGTATGTTTATGTCTTATAAGAAGAAATATATGCCTTCTTGGCATGCGCTCAGTTAATCCTGCGCGAGGGCGAAGGAGATGAGCCTGTATTTATTTGCTCCGATAGACAAGTTGTTCTTAAATCGCTGAGCGCCTTCAGATTCATTCCGGAAAAAGTGAGAGACAAACTTGTTTAAAAGTTTCAAAGATTTTGACACTACATTTTTGTTTAATTTTATTATGTACTTACAGTGAATCATCGATTAATAGGCACAGATACAAGCATTCGACTAAAAGATGTATTTAAGGATAAGACAAAAAGAACGGAGCAGCTGCTAGAAATTACACTTACAAGTTACAACTCCATATCTCCGTTAGTTTTACTGCAATCGACGTTTTAACACTATAATCCTAATATGTTTTATGTTATTATAAAAAATCATTACTTCCATTAAATTGCATATTATATTTGTTTAGTAAGGAAGAACAAAAACTTAAAAAATATTTATTTAATATGCTCAAAATCCTTGGTGTGAAGAAAGATTTTAGTGATTTTACCATATTTTAAATGTATTGGGAGATATCAAGGGGCAAGGAAGAGGAGAAAATTATGTGGAAAGGTTAACAATTCTGATAAGTGCTTCTTATTAGGAAAGGACAACTTATACGGCCATTCCACTTATTGGTTCACACATTGGTTCTCAGATTTCGCTGAAATCTTGTCAGTTTGATGAAATCGTAAAAGCACTAAATTGAAGCGTTTGCCTTTTTTAATTTAGTAAACGTTACCGTTTTTTTTTGCGAAAACGGTATATTTTTGTGTGTAAGTTTAACGCGATTTTTCATATATGAAATATATGCAATATATGAAATGATTGATTTGAAGAATAAAAATAAAAAAATCATTTAAGTTCTTACAAAAATGGCTATAACTTGAGTGCCCTTCTAGCGGCAATCCTATTTTTTTATGAGAAAGATAATAAAAAGTTCTTTATGCTAATTTTTTTTAAAATGATGATCGTGTTCTAGGTGAAATTCGCGTGGTTGTGGTTTTATCTATAGGACTTCCCCTGCTTAAATACACACCCCAGAACTGATTTTAAAATTGATATTTTTAACTTAACCTCTTCACCCTGGAGGTAACTTCCCTACTTGAATACACGCCCCATTAAATAATTTTAAATGTACCAGCGCCTTTAAATGAACTTTGAAGTTATTTTAGCCTGTATTTTTGGTATTTTGGGCTGCTAGGGATGCGATACATTTTATGAGATAATAAATAAATTATAAGTGATAAGTGTCAAATGATTAGTGATAAGGTTAGGTTAGGTTAGGTTGGCAGTGCAGGAGATGCACCGATCATAGGCCAAGTGAGGCCCATAGCAAACCGCAACTAGTTATACGGTAGCAAAAGTCCAGCCAAGTTTTTTCCAGTATGCTCCGGGTTGCTTTCGGTCTTAGAGCTTTTATGATGTTCCTAATTCCGTATATCGAGAGGTCCGCTATTTCCGTTAGATCCTCCAGGTAAAACCATCCTAGGCATGAGTATCTGCGCCTAGGTATTTGGCTTTTGGAGTGTTGTACCTCCTATCTTCGGTGGGTCGAATGATGGGATCTTGTATTTTCTCGTGAACAAGACAATTTTAGTCTTGGAAGGGTTACTCCTACACCTTTTTGGTCAGCCCACTTCCTCATCATATCTAGCGCATTTGTGGTGTTATCGCTTAGAGTATTTAAATCATTTCCAGAGAGGCAAGTAACACCACATCGTCATTAACCACCAGAATCTATAACAGTGGAGATAGCACCCCACCCTGTGGTGTTCCGCTAGTGGCCTTTCTTACCATAGTTTCGTTATTCCACTCTGCTTTTATCATTTGAATTACTAGTTGGTTGTATATCTATTTTATAACCTTTGTGTTTATTTTATGCCTTTTTAGGGCAGCTATAATTTTGCCTCAGTGTGTACATTGTTGAAATCCCACACTATATATACAAAGGTTGCGTGTATTGCTTAGATTCCATGGATATTTCAATTGTTCTGACAACAGAGTGGAGGGCAGAGTCAGTAGACTTAACTTTGGTGTACGCATGTTGTGTTTCCGCAATAAGCGTATCATTGAGATCGTCTCTGATGTATATCTCTAGTCTCTCCAGAATTTGAGGAGAAATGAAGTTAGACTAATAGGTATGTAATCCTTTGAGGATGAGTGTTGAATTTTAACGGCTTTAGGTATAAATATAACCTTCGATGTCCTCCAGTTTATAGGTACAATGTCGGTTAAAAGGTTTATTGCTAACGGTCCTGCTTGTTGTAGTAGAGCAGGAAATATTCCATCTGGTCCAGGGGATTTGTATGGTTAAAAAAAATTTATCGCTCACTTAACTTTAGCCACTGTTACCACTTTTGCATTGAGTGAGTTGTCCTCTTCGGTGAGGCTAATTTGTTTAACTTTCGAAAGTGGAAGTGTGTTAGAATTTCCTTTCAATCCTCTGTCCACTTGCCATCACTTCTCTTGCCATCTGTGACGGTACCTCTTAGGTCTCGAGAGTATACGTCTTAGTCTTGCAGTTTCATTTGAATTTTCAATATTGTTACAGAAGGAGCGCCATGAGTATCTCACTGCCCTTCTCTGTTCTCTTTTGAAATTTCTGAGACTGTTTTCTGTATATTCTTTATATTTATTTGCGTCCCGATTTTGTTTCCAGACTGCAAAAAGCTTTTTAGTTTTGCCCCTAAGCTTTCGTAAGTTACTGTTCCACCATGGTGGCTGCTGTTTCTTTCGAGGTCTTGAAAGTGGACAGGCTTTATTAAAAGCGTTTGCCATCCAGTTAGTTAGATCTGCAACCCGTGTTTCAAGTTCCTTAACCGTATTTAATTCGAATCATAACGGTGGGTTTATACTGAGAATATTTCTGTATTTTTCCCAATCCATACGTTTTGGGTATTTAAAGGGTTTGGACTTTCTTAATGGGTTGATAAGTATTTAAAAATCGATATACCTGTGATCGGACAGCGAAGAAGTCTCAGACATCTTCCATTTCTGATCACTGCTCCGTCAAAAAGTGTAATATCTATAACGCTATCAGAGTTTGGTCTTACGTATGTAGGTTAGTGATAAGCAGGGCAACCAAATATATGTAAATGATTTTTTTCTGAGACATCGTATATAAGAATATAAACTATTTACAAATGTGTTGAGTTAAGCTGGTTTTTAAGACATATTTGTTAGTGCATATTTATGCATATTTTATTCATATATGCATTTTTTGCATATTTTGTGTTCAATGTGCCGCGTTGTAGTCTTTCTTCATCCCAGAACTCCAGCCGATTGGAGTCACGTTGAAGGTGTTACCAAGTGGAAGTTCTAATAAATCGTAAAAATATGCTTGCAAATAAAATTTAAATAAAAAAATTGTAAAAAATATTTTTTCAAAAAATACATAAAATATTTATAAAACTTTTCATGGTTACAAAAATAGCCATAGAGCTTAATTATACAAGATAATTTTATGGATATATGTATAAATACATTAAAGATAATTTATTTGTTTCTAATAATTATATGTTAATGTTGAAATACACACCAAACAGTAGTAGTGTTCGGTGAATTTGATATCTTCGATATATACCTATATATACGTATTATATATCTACCATGGGTCCTAATTCATCCCAAACTGATTTATCGTCATATGCATAAATAATATTGTAAATATTATCCATCGACTATAAATTAATCAAAACGACAAGTCACAAAAAACAACGCTTGCATATTTTACCTGAAACCACAGAAAATCACCGTTGCCGCGGTCATTACTTTCTAACTCTATATGCAAACGACCGAAGCTGCTCGACGCGCCACGGACGGACGGTATAACATTATACCGCCAGCGCGCTTCACTGTTACCTGTAATCTTCTTCGCAGATCCGTACCTTTTCGATAATATCCACACACTACAGTTCAGCGTCTAATCGCGGTGCTATCTTGAAGTATAAATATACACACAAGACTATTGTTGGCTAGGCTCGTAAAAAATACTATAATATACAGTTTTATAGGTGGTGATTGTGTTTCAGGTTGTCAGTTTTTTCTTTATTATGATTTTGTGTGATGATGACGACAACGCGACGCGACCAACGGACGCGGTCGTCTTGGGTTTTGATATAAGCAGATTGCAGATACACACATCAGCTGTATGGAGCTCGGAGCTATAAAAGCGCATTAGGTCAGGCGAAAGTGCGGCCTTGGAATAAATTTAGATATATTTAATTATACTTTTGTTTTGATAGTTTATATATGCTGCCGAGTCACGCACGAGTGATGATCCAATCGTTCATCATCAGTTACACATATGTTTGTGTCCAATTGTCCAATAAAACGAGTATAATAATCAATTGCGATCGCGTTATGAGCTTTTGTTGAAGATTATTACAAAAAACGCATCAGGCATATTTTCATTATAATTGTGTTATATTTTATGTTTATTTCTCAATTACATACAAGCTTACTAGAATTTTATATTTAAACCTTACATTTGACAGTTACCATTAAGTTAAAGCTTTCCTAACTTCCAACTTATGATAATTCTTGTCTCATTTATATTTTTTATATAAACATAATTTATTCATACCTCTTCAATTCACATTCTTATTTATTTAATTCAGTTTATTAAGTATAGTATAAAAATGATCGATTCATTGACTTAAAGTTATTGAACCAGTTCATATTTTAACCGGTCTGTTTTGTTGGTCACGATCAAGATCATCTTATACATACGTATAAGTGGAATCACGCAACACGCAGCATTTAATACATCTGAGTATGTGTGTGTATATATATATATTAAGATTAGTAAAAGTATAATGCAATATTAACCTTGTATTATAAAAAGTCAAATAAAAACATAAACCACCCAAGTTATCACAAGCATGAAGTTAGTGAGGATGCTCAATAATAATTACAAATACATATAAAACAATTGGGATTTTATTATTTTAGGTATAAGTATAACTATAACTAATCACTTATTACTAATAGTAGGTCGATTGTTACTAATAACTTATCACTTATCAACTTTTATTTATCACATTTCACTAATTATTTATTACATATAACGTATCACTTTCACTAGTCATTGATCACTATTACTTTTCTTAAATAAAATGAATAAAAAATAATAAAATGAAAAAAAAATCAACTATTAAATATAAAGTATGAACTATCAACTAATAAGTAATAAATTATTGTAAGTGATATGTGTTATTGTGCTTACGAGGGTAGATTGAAAAGTTTACGGAATTGCAAAATTATTATGATGGTTGCCAAGGCTTACCAATTTTAGGAAAGCTGTCAAATTTTCACACAGATACGTCGTACAGTTCTTGTTAAACTAGGCAGTTTTGTAAAGACAGTCGACAAAGTCCTTCATCTTGTGATAGGCGATGGTCGAGTGGAGTTGCGCGAAATAGTAGAGACTACGGACATCTCATATGAACGTTTAGTTCAGGCATGAGGAAGCGTTGGCGCAATGGGTGCCGCGTTTGCTGACTATGGACAAAAAGCGAAATCGTGTGACCAATTCGAAAGAGTGCAACGTAATCCAAAGGATTTATTTTGCCGATTCGTGCCCCCTGAACGAAACATGGATCCATCACTACACACCAAAGACCATACAGCAGTCGAAACAGTGGACTTTTTCAGGCGAATCAGACTGTCCCATCGGCCGGAATAGTCATGGCCACCTTTTTTTTAGGATTTGCAAGGTGTGATCCACATCGAATTTTTGGAGACGGGAAGAACGATCACGGGGCAATACTACAGCGATTTATTGGATCAATTTGACGGTGTATTAAAGAAGAAAAAGACTCGTTAGCAGCGAAAAAAGTGCTCTTCCATCACGACAACGCGCCGGCTCATTTATCCTTAATCGCCATGGACAAATTTGTTGAATTGGACTACGAGGTAGTGCCGCATCATTCTACTCTTCAGACCTGGCCCCAAGTGACTTCTTTTTGTTCATTCATCACTTATCACCTATTACTTATAATTTATCACTTAATTATCAATTTTTAAATGTCAATTATAATTACACATTTATTAATTTATAAATTAACTGATGACTTGTCTTATCAACTATTTATCAGTTATAAACTATCACTAAATTATTATCAAATAACAATAAACTTCTTCCAAATCACTTAAGAATCAATTATCAATTGGCTTATTCATATTACATACCACTAATTAGTTACTTCCTCAATACAAAACATTATTACAAAATAAGGCTGAAAATTGAAGTTTTTTTATTTTTAAACAATTATGGAGTGGTAGCCCTAATACCATTTATGAATGAAACAATATAGATAAATCATTCATCATTCTTCAGCTATTGCTTGATTTTTCGCTTGTTATTTTGAATATTTCTGTCTTATTTAGTAAAATATAAACTAAACTAATAAATAAATATTATTTACTAGGGAATGGTAAGGCGTAAAATAGGGCTGACCAAACCGAATATCACTAAGTGCCGCAATGCGTTAACTGTTTTAAAATTATGGCTGAAATTTTATGAGTGTTTAAATTTACCGAAATTTATTATTATTAAACGTTTTCTAGTCACTGGCAAATTCACAAAAAATGTAAATCAATTATAATACTAATTGATAACGTATATTTCCAATTATATTTTTTATAGATGATTACTTTTTTTTGGGAAATGAAATTCCCGGGAATTATTATTTTAAAATCGTGTACAAATTGTACAAACAAAAAATGATATTATATTATATTAGCTTTCTATATGCACAGTTCGCTAAACCACAATTATTATTTTTTTGGCTTTTTTATCATTTTAAAAAATTAAGAAATTTAAAATCAAAAACAAACAAAAAGTCAAATCAAATATTTTTTATGCAATTTCATGAATTAAATATTTATCGCTAAAATTGATTTAGTTGCTAATTTAAATGAAATTATAAAATTTGGGTGTCAGAAATTAATTATTTAAATAATAATATTTTCGTAAGTTTATTCAGAAATTGTACCTTTTCTGTCATTAGCATTTCAGGATAAAAAAGCAACATTAACTTTGTTACTACTTTTTTATATTTCGATTTAACATTCGATATGAAACCTACCTTAAATGGTCAAATTCTTCAAATAAAGTATATACCATATTTTTCTTATTTTTCCAAATTCCAATTCAACTCAGAATTTTTCTATCAAAATCGAACGTTCGC
>JAAAKO020060945.1:0-24783 GCA_010015015.2 Bolitophila cinerea | reverse complement strand
GATTAAACTTTATCCACGATTAAATCATTCGAATAACTTAAATTCAGAACTAAATAGAAATTATAAGATGAATCGACTATGAGATTGGGAATGATATGGACAAAGATGACAATATCAATACTTCCGCAATTTTTTATATAAAAAATGGATTTGAGAGAAAAAAGTTAGAGAGCAATACGCCGGGGCAATGGTCTCTAACATCAGAAATAAACCATTCGCTATTATTGCTAGGCCTTGATTATAAATTAAAAATACCTTCTAAGAAGAACCACAAAGAAAAAGATTGTTTATGCTTACATCGGACACCATTGAACTGGCTTGTGGAGAAATCAAATGTTATTGTATTGATATTATTTATTTTTTCTAAAAACTGCCTTGTGAATAGTGATAGGGTTTCTTCCAATTTAAAATAATGCCGTTGTTTGCCTTGCGCAATATATAGCGCTTAAACACTGTGCAAACTAATAAATCAGGGCAAAATGCTCAATTTGGAACCTACTTTATTCACATATTTTTTTCAGCTTCAGGAATTCAATCAAAAAGAAGAACATCGTACATTTCTCGTATATGGTCTCAACGAATGATGTTCTGGCATCATTTTAGACAAATTGGCCACCTTGTGTAGACGAACCTTTTCCTAAAATTTTAATGTATGCTTCAAACGAGTTAGAGCTGTCCTTTTAGACTTCACTCTAGATTCAAACCAGTTCTAACTTAGGTAGTCGAATATCATTTTATTTGCTTATAATTAGGTCTTGTAAAGATTTTTCTCAATAGCCATTAATAATGGTGACAAGCAAACTATACCTTGTAAAAATCTCCCAAAATCTCTTTTCTCTTTTCTTCTCTTGTGTTTTTGTTAAATAAAAGAAGAGTGCTGCGCTTGCGCAGCACATCATTGTTGTTGTATACTGAAAATGTTTTGGGGTCTATTTCATGCCGCCTATCTAATAATTGTAGTCTTATATTGGTCAAATATGAGAGAGATCAGAAAACTTTAAAATTTTCAGGTGTGGTAGTTTGACAAATATTGGCCCATATTCAAAAATTCAAAATTGATTTGAAAATAAAAACGCAGTTCCAAACTTTTTTCGTTCTCGAGAAATCAGTAATTATTTAATTCATTCTTAAGAATTATTTTTTAAAATTTATTTTTTAATTATCTATATTTACATCTTATAATAATGAATTAGAAGATAATAAATAATAAAAGCATAATAAATAGAAAAGATTAAATTTAAATAAATTTTAGTCAATTTAATATATAATATAAAATATAATTTAATGTATGCAAACAATGTACAATGTACATACAGATACATTTGGCCTTTAGTTATTGTAGTCTTTAATTTTTTGATATTATTTTGCTTATAATATTTTAAAATTGAATTATTGTTATATTTTTTTGTTTTAATAAAACAAAATCAAAATTGCTACCGAGCACATTTTTGACTTTTATCGCTATTTGTTTTATGGAAAGAGAAAAAATGGTATTAAACACTAAGTAAAATACTTTAAAAAACTAGAATATTTTTAACAATTAAAAGAGGTAGAAGCTCAAGCAATGGATTAACAAAATATAGGGTTTTTTACGCCACTCTCCCTAAAAACTATTTAAAAAGGGAAATTTTATTTTCCTTATTTTTTTAAGGTAGAATTTAAAAATATTTTATATTGCATTTTTTTGCAAATAAAATTTGGTCAATTGTCTTTGGGACATCGATAACCTCAGTTAAAATTTAACGGACGAAATTCAATTGAAGATCATATTATCCTATTTAATATTTTAGAGCAGTAGTGGTCAATTCCGAGGTATTTTGTAAGTTTTGTATAATCGTTCCATAAAACTTTCTTTAAATTAAAACCCTCAAAACTTTCAAAAATGAAGAAAAATAGAGCTAATTCGTATTCATATTTTAGTTTCTGCATCGCTGGAAAATAACATAAAAATGTTATTATTAATTTCAAATGTATGTTAATTATCGTTGTTAGAACGGGAGCCTAAGGATAATAATCAAAAAGTACACAATTCTACTCGCAAAATGTTTTGCATCTAGGATCAACTATGTATTGAGCGATAAAGAAAATTTTGTGAAATTATGTAGATTTTTAAATTTGCCTTAAAAATTGTGTGTTTTGTAAATGCTTAAATGCTTAAGGCAAAATTATATTACTATTTTTATTTATGAGAAGTGCCCACATCAACTTTTATAGTTTTGTCAGACATATATTTTACAAGGCGATTAAAACATGTTGTCTGTTATTGATCCACATGCTTTGGATGGCAGTCCTATTATTTTTACTGGATAGACATCGATGCTTTGTTAGAAATTCCCACCTCAACTTTTTTGGTTTGGTCAGAAAGTTATTTTACAAGATGACAAGAACATTTTGTCTATAAATGCTACCAATAGAGGCTTCGGACGGCAACCAAATATACTATATATTTTTTTTTATTTGTTTAGAAAATTATTTTAAATAATGGTCTATAAAATACAATTTTAGCCAATTCAATTCAATTTCAAATTAAATTCTCGAGTTATGAGATGTTAATTTGCATAATTTTTAAGCATTTTGCTATGTAACTTCCACTGGATATTTTCGTAACTAGAAAAAATATAACTCGAGTAAACTTTTGTGTAACTCGAGATTCGAGTTGAACAAATCCAATTTTAAAATTTACAAATAATATTTTATAATCTCCCCAGTTTCAAAACTTCGAGAGTTGACACAAGTTAAAAATGACAAAATAACTCCGAGTAAACAGGTTAATCTGTTTTAAGTTCTCCGTTCATCGAACAAAAGCTCTGTTCAAAAATACTTACAGATGGAATTTATAAAATTAATATGCATTTCTTAATCACAACCCTTTTTATTGGGAGTGTGAAATCCGTTTCTGCATTCGTTTCTACATTGTGTTTCTACATTCTCCAAATCCAAATCCATATCCATATTTTCAAAAAATAATTAAAAAAAGTGTTTCTATTTCTGATAAAAACATGAAATTGGTTAAGATGCGATATATAACAAATTTCAAGTAGACTAATATTTAACTGATTTATTAATTTATTGGTTGATTGTTTATTGTTGAATATTTTAAATATTTAAAAAAAAATTATACAATTAAATTATATAAGTTTTTATTCGTTATATTTATATTTTATAATTTGTTTTATTTAAAAAAAAATCGGAAAAGTTATTAAATAATGCTTTTAATACCATTTTATATAAATTTTGAAAACCTCTTCTGTGGCAATTTAAGAAAAATTTCAACATTTTTTTATTTATTTTTTTAGTAGATTTTAAGTAGTTAGACGTCTTTTGATCACTCATGTTTTTCGAAATTCTATCACTTTTTTGACCGAGGCAAACTATTGGACAAGCCTGTTTATCTATCTGAAGGAATATAAGAAAAAACAAAACTTCTAGATAGTAGAAGTATTTCCTATACTTCTACTATCTATCTAAGTTTATACTTACCGCTGTCGTGGGCATTTATCTATGTACATATAGATTTGTTTTATATCATGTCCTTAAAACGAAATACTAAAATTCGTAAAATGCTGATATTGCATACGTATATTTATTATATAAAATAATATTTTGTAAATAAGGCTAAAGTCAAAAAAATGTACTACATACCTATATTACATACATCATTTACTTACAATATATCAAATTTACATATATACGCATAGCAGATTCCAAAACCGGATACTCACACCAGAAAACATGATGCTCGTTATATTTATTGCGACAGGTCAACAGTTTCTTTCGGATGAATGTTATACAATTCGATCACATATAATTGTTTAATCTTCAGACTAAATGTAGAATACTAAAATATGCGGTATATATGCATTCATAATAAATAATTGTATAAAATATATGAGTGTAAGAGCATATAACATATTCACACACATACACATGCAAAGAATAAGTAGCTAACAATCAGTGGTAAGTATGTTGACAGTGCATGTTTACGAATATAAATGGTGTGTGTAATATGTATACACGTTTAAAAACACTTGTACAAAACAAATGAATAAAAAAAAATACAATAATAAAAATATTAAAAGGACAAAATATATTAAATATATATTGTTAAATATATGTAAAACTAAATATTGTTACCGTTTGTAAAGTTTGTTATTTAATTACCAGATAAACAATAAATTCAAATTTAAATTTAAATTTTTAAATTATAAAAAACAAATTTTCAATTTTCTTGCCGTGTAGAGATCACAAGAACCGAGTTAAAGCACGTTCGCCAGATAGTACAGCGCGGTAATTGTCCAGTACATGCTCAAATTGTGAATGTGTAAATAAGTAAATAAGGCATTCATTCTTATATATTATTGTGATTGCATTCATAGACTTATTGTCTCATTATTCGATTAAGACTCATTACTCATCATTCGGGCTTCAGTCTCTGTTGGACCGCAGTAGCAAGTCGACGAAGTGTTTGACAAATAAGAAGTTTCAATTTTTGTAGAAGCATTGCAAACCGGATAACGCTTTAGTTAACAGATATACGAAAACGTTTATTGAATCTCTTATTTAATTGTGCAAGTGGAAGTGGAAGTGTCGAGATCACGTGCAATAATTAATAATTTAAACGAGTCTGACTAAAGAATCTTTGGATGAGTGTTAGTTTTATCTAAAATGCACAATTCGTTGTATTTCAGCAGTGCGTTTATAAGATTTCATTGAGAAAATCATAGTTCTGATTGTAGAAACTATCCTGAAATTGGGTAATAATGACAAAAGACAAAGACCGAAAGAGGGAATTTGATCGAAAACGTGAAGTCGAGCGAATTATTCACGATGAAGAATTTGGTGAAGAAGATGTGGAACTGGTCGATTCGGAATGGGCGGATTTTGAAAAATTTCTTAGGTATTTAAATTGTTTTGAAGTATTGCGTGAAATTCTCTTTGTAGATAAACCATATTTTTACTATAATTAAAAATATATATATATGTAAATAAATAAATAGGGATTTCCGAGAACGTCGCGTTCTTAACACCTCAATGGAAAACTTACATCACAGACAGAAAAAAGTTCGGCGCGTACAACCGCAAGCCTTCTATCCATGTCCACCACCTAGTGCATCGGAAATGGAGAAAGACGACGACTCTTCCGACGAAGATGATCCATTCGGTCACATTGATACACTTGTAAGATTTCAATTTGCATAACATTTATATGTTTTTAAGTGCATGAAATATTTATTTGAAATTACTAGTTATCATTGAATATTCAATCTTTTTCTATCTGCATGTTTTTATTACTTTTAGGGGGTAATAAATAATATATATGTATATTATATATATTATTTAAAATTATATTTTATTATATTATATAAGATTATATAATATAATATTATGTCATATATTATTACTTTTTTTATCTATATGGACCAATCTGATACTGTACGAAAATGTGTATTTTTTTTTTAAATTTTGTGAACTCAAAAGCATTTAACACATATTTCCACATCATTTTTATTTAAGTGTTTTAAAAATATTTACAAGTGTACCTATAAACATTTTGATTTATATTATTGATAAAATGTTAAGATAAAATCAAAAAACTAAACTAAAAATTAAACATATAAAAAATCAAAGTATTGGAGAACTTTAGCTCGAGATAGTCGCCACATATAGCGTATTGTAAAAAAAATATTTCAATTTCAAGTCAAACGAGAAGTCAAACGGACTTCTTGGCGATAGAAGTAGTTTTTAGAATTTAGATGAACGCAAAGGAAATGTAGGATATACACACAGTATATAAGGATGCTAAGATCTTTCGCAATTATGCAAATTTGTATATACTGTTGTTTGTATATACTGTTGACAATTATAAAATATTTATTTTGTCTATATATATATTATAAAATATTACAAAAAGCTATAAATTAGTAGTCGGCTTCATAAAATGTACTCGCCATTTGTTTTTATTATAAATATTATGTTATACGGGTATTATTCAAGATGTAACATATTTTTTAAAAGGCACAATTTTTTTAACCATTTTTAAATTATAATATTTTAATAAATATTATCCAAAAAAAATACCGTTTCAAAAATTAAATAAAACTAAAAAAGGTGTGCCAAAAAAACATAAGTGTTACAATAATAAATCAAAAAACCATATCCACAAGTTCAAAAAAAAAATATTTAATTTATCCAATATAAAAGAAATAAATATTAACAAAACATATTTTTAATAAAACATAATAAAAACAAAACACTTTTGTTACTGAAAAAAATCAATGTTAATAATGTTATGTATTTTGTTGAAAATAAAAAAGTATAATATGTGTGAATATTATGTGAGTGCCAAAATAAATATTAAGGTGCCAAATATTGCGTTCCAATAGAAACAGTTGAGTTCCAAATTATATAAGTGGGAACAATAGAAAACATTTAAATATTTTTTTTAAAAATAGTTTTCTTAAAAAAAAAAAATTGAGCACCATTAAAAATAAATTAAATACAAACAAAACAAGTAAATGCTTATAAATAATATTGCGTGTTAAATAATAGAGATGAGATCTTAAAAATTAAATAAAAAATGCGTGCTAAATAAAATATAAATGCATGCTAGTTACAATTAAACGCGTTCTGTAATTGTATTTCTGTATAATAGAAAGTGAATGAATATTGAATATTGAATTCTAAAACAGCGTTTATTCATATCCACATTATTATGTTGATAAATTTTTGTGTTCTTAGTAAAAACGGCGCAAGCGCTAAAAGTAAATACTATAGCAATAAACAAGCAAAAGACTAGTAAAACCAAAAAAATCATTAAACTTAAAAAAATATATAATAAACACGAAAATGTTTAAATATGTTAATATCTCGCATCCCGAGACTTTTTTTTGGAGTTCATCATTGAATTAAAATGCTTGCAGAAATAATTAAAAAAGAGCGCATTTTTGAATTTTAAGAACTTAAAAATTTAATTGTATAGTATCTACTAAATTGAGAGCCATATAAAAATACCATTAGTTAAATAATTATCCAGTCCTTTTTGTTTTTGTTTTGTTATAATAACGTTTTATTTATTCTGTCTCGTATAAAGTACACCTTTAACCAATTTTGTCAATTTTATTATCTAATTTAAGTTTAATTAACCTTGGTTAACTTTTAAAATTACAGAGTTCAATACCTAACTTAGATCTGTCTAATAAATAAGAAATTCCAAAATTAATTATTTTTGTTTACCATCTAAAAAAAATGTTTATATTTGAATGTATTTGTTTAGTGCATGTGACTAAATAAAGATAAACATTACCATACTAATTATAGGTATCATTACATCCGCCTATTTAACAATTTACAATTATGCATAGGAATTCAAGATAACAAACATATTTTATGTTTCATCTAATTCCATATGAGCTTTATTTAACCAAATTATCAAGTCAATTATTAATTTTATTTGCATAAATATCCGGCAAAAGCCATAAGAAACATCGCGTTGAATGTTTATTTTAAACTCATTTATAAAGTAATATAAAAGTTAATAGATCGCTGAAGACACAATTTAGTTAGTGCGGGCCTGCTGTTATTATATATAAACTTTAAACGTGCATCAGTATTAGTGCGCGCGCGAGTATTTTAGATCGGCATCGTGTCTCTTAAAGAAAAAATTAAGTATCAACAATATTGTAAAATAAAAATTCGTTGGCATAAACATCTACATAATTTAACATATGTACTTTGAAATTCGTGTATATTGTGTGTGTACCTAAAATATCGGTAAACACACAGAGTTAATGAGTTCACTAAAAATAAACAGACTTACATCGACCGAGTACGTACCCACTACACAATCTATTATATATACTGTATTCTGTATTGGTTTGGCGCGTAGTCTGCAGTTTTTGCCAACAAAAAAAAAGAATCAGTTTAAATCGGACATTCATTTCGGTAGCTACACACGCAATTCGCTGAATACTCAATAAGAATACTTTTTTTAATAAATCGCGATCGGTGTAATCGGAAAAGCTTAGATACAATCTTAATCTATACAGATAAAATGTAGTTTTTTCCTATTTAAAACGGCAAATGTGCATTTAATAAATTTTCACTTGATTTGCATTTTCCAAAATATATATTTGTTGTTTGCTGTGCCTGGGTCTAAACATAAACTGTCTGCACAGCTTTTTTATCTATTCTTAGTCCAATCTAAAGAGATGTGGTTGTATATATCAGTGGTTATATATCCAAATATATAAAACGCGTTGTTGACGTATCCGAGTGACTGATAGCAGTGTTTATAAAATCGCCGCTTCTACGAAAACAATGGCAACAATGAAAAACAGTGAAAAGTATGGTTTTCGCGGAAAGAAAATTGTACGCAAGTGATTGGTGAGAATGTACATTTTGTAAAAGTCGTTTCAAACGCCTATTAAATGCATAACAAGGAGATATCAACTGAGTTCGCCTTTGAGCCAGATATCTTTGTGGCACGTCAGCCGACGATAGGTGAACCAAGAAGGAGAGCAGAGAAAAAGCGTCCTTGTTCATCACCAACTCCAAGTTCAATTTTAGAGGATATTTTAGAGGATGAAAACGAGTTTGAACCTGTTTATGATCATTCTATGGATTTTGTAAGCCTTTTGTAACTTTTGTGAAAAATAGTCTAAAAAATATATAAAAAAATAATTTGATTGATTTTCCAAATATAAAAATTAACAAAAAAGGGAATGCGAAATAATGATCAGCTGATTAAATTTTGAACACATGTTGATTTTGAAACGTACCATTTAGTATGTCTGTAATATCTTGGCATCATTCACAAACACTTGGCTATAATACTCTCTAAAGATTTAGTTCAGACTGTTTGTATTACAGACATAGATTTACATATATAGATATACTTTAAATAATCGTATGTAGAGTAAGGAATTAATACGTATATATATTGACGTCACAACCGTGCAAAGTGTGTGTAGTAACATTTGTAAATACAAGAACATCTGGTTATACATGTTTAAGATGAATTGGTTGTATGTATTTGTTTTATGTCTAGTAACATATTTATATAATTCATTGATAGATCTTAGAGTCATTTGTTTAAGAGCAAATCTCATTGCTATTGAAATGGATACTTTAAGCAATTCTCATTATATTATTACAAGGATTAGATAATTATTAATTATAATACAATCATAGATTGGATGTATTAATCGGATTTAAGTTTTTTAAGTATACTTTTAACCATCCTTTTAAACATAAAAAATTTAATAATAATTTAAATAAATTATAATTTCTATATACCTACAAATATTTAAACATAATGCTTTGAAAAGACACATAATTTGCTAGCCACACCAAAATATTGAAAACTTTTTTTACTTTTCATGATACAGAAATTATATCCAATTTTAAAAATTACAGATGTATGGCCGTTACACAAAGGATCTAGGTGAATATGCAAAGGATGAAGCAAGAAAACTGAAAATACTCGAAAGACGTAGGAAACAAGAAGACAAAGCTAGAAACAAAGTAAACCTTTTTTTACCATTTTTAATAAATAGTATTAATCAATATGTTTTTGTATTGTGTACACTAAGGAACTATTTGGCAGACGAACTGGGCGTCTCGTCAAAGGATTATCATGGGTGTGGCAAAGGTCTTTCGCTCGCATGGGCGAAGATTGGGTGTACCTGGCTTTGCTTGGAATCATAATGGCTCTGCTTTCGTATATGATGGACAAAGGTATTGCAATGTGTACAAATGGTGAGTTGAACAACATATCGAATTTATCAACAAAAATTAATAATTATTAAATGTCAGCTCGAGTCTGGCTTTACAGAGATTTGACTTCCCAACCTATTGCACAGTATTTGGCGTGGGTATCCTTACCCGTTTCTCTAATCCTATTTTCAGCGGGATTTGTGCATTTAATAGCACCGCAAAGTATTGGTAAGTTTGACGTCTGTATTAGACTTAACAATGAGATTACTAAACAAATATTCTATAAATATTTAAGGTTCTGGAATTCCTGAAATGAAAACTATTTTGCGTGGTGTTGCATTAAAAGAGTATTTAACATTTAAAACATTGGTTGCGAAAGTTATAGGACTAACTGCGACACTCGGCAGTGGAATGCCACTAGGAAAAGAAGTAAACACCTAATCAGATCATAAGAAATCTGAAATTGAATTAACATTTATATTATAAATTTGTTTAGGGTCCATTTGTGCACATTGCTAGTATTGTAGCTCAGCTTTTGAGTAAAATGGTTACATCCTTTCAAGGCATATATGAAAATGAATCCAGAAATTCAGAAATGTTAGCCGCAGCCTGTGCAGTAGGTGTTGGATCCTGTTTTGCCGCCCCAGTGGGAGGTAATAAAATGGTATTTATTTTATTATTTATTCTTATTGCATTGGACAAAGCTTTTCAAATCAAGGTCTATTGAAATCTAAACATGTTAACCAAAAAACCTTTCCTAGGAGTACTCTTTAGCATTGAGGTAACCACCACTTATTTTGCCGTAAGAAACTATTGGCGAGGATTCTTTGCAGCTGTATGCGGTGCAACTGTTTTTCGATTGCTGGCAGTATGGTTCCAAAAGGCAGATACAGTGACAGCACTTTTTGCCACTAACTTCACATCAGACTTTCCGTTTGATCCTCAGGAACTTTTTGTATTTGCGTTAATTGGGTAATACCTTTCAAAACTGATTTTAAACACATAAACTAATCATTGCTAAAAAAAAAATAGAGTTGTAGGTGGATTCGGAGGAGCTTTGTACGTTTGGGTTCATCGTCAATATGTTCTCTTTATGAGGTCGAACAAAAAAATGAATAAATTCCTACAGAAAAAGTAAGATTCTATTAATACAGATAATGTTAGTACATTCTTATTATTCACCTATTGTAATTTCTAGTCGATTCCTGTATCCAGGAATACTGGCATTAATTGTATCATCTTTGTCATACCCACTTGGAACGGGTCAGTTTATTGCGGGAGAATTAAGCACGCACGAGCAGGTCAGTCAGCTCTTTTCAAACTTTACGTGGACACAGGACGAACTTACAGTCGAACAAGCCACGATTGTATCCAATTGGACCACTGTGTTTACCGATGTGTTCGTTAATTTAACTTGTTATTTGTTATTTACGGTGAGTTCATATTTCCATTTGTATGAGTACTATATTATAGAATTTATTTTTATTGAATTGTTTTTTATTATTTCGTTTTGCAGTTTTTCTTTTCGATTATCGCTTCCACGATTCCTGTACCATCCGGTATTTTCATACCCGTTTTCAAAATTGGAGCAGCTCTTGGACGTCTCGTTGGAGAAGGCATGCATCTTTGGTTTCCAAATGGTGTTCGATATGGCGGGCGTCTTTCTCCAATAATTCCAGGTTAATTTTTATTTTAATGAGTTGTTTTATGATTTTGTCTCTAACTGTCGTTTAACTTATTATTAATTTTTGTACAGGTGGATATGCTGTAGTGGGTGCAGCAGCATTCTCAGGCGCTGTTACGCACACTGTGTCAGTTGGCGTAATTGTTTTTGAAATGACTGGCCAAATTACTCACATTGTTCCAGTAATGATAGCTGTGCTGATCTCAAATGCAATTGCAGCTCTTCTGCAACCCTCAATGTACGACAGCATTATTTTGATTAAAAAACTTCCGTACTTGCCTGATTTACTGCCGTCAAGCTCAGGTATATGCTCAATAATTAAAACAAACTCGAACATTTCTATAATTAAGGAATTTATGTAACCAGGAATGTACAGTTTCTTTGTGGAATACTTCATGGTGCGTGACGTTAAGTATATATGGCAAAATATAAGCTACCAGAAACTGAAGGCTGTTTTGAAAGAGAATAAACAACTCAGAAGCTTACCGTTGGTGGACAGCCCAGACAATATGATCTTGCTTGGTTCAGTCCAGCGATATGAATTGATCAAAATGATCGATAAGCATATTGGCCGAGAGAAGCGTCTTGAAATGGCGGCTAAATGGCAAAAAGAGGCGCAGGAAAGGTACAATTGATTTATTAGTTTGTTTCTATTATATGTTTTTATATGTATATAATTAAAGAGTACGCGAGGAACAAGAGAGGCTTCAAAATGAAATCGACGAACGAAACAAGAACCGTCGGCCTTCTCGGTTCGAAGTTCTACCAGCTCCCGATATTTTGAAACTACGAGAATTGGCTAACAACGAAATGTTACCAGCACAAGCAAGAAAGAGCAAGGATGCAGTCAACAGTCCATTGTTTGGTATTCAACCAAAGAAATCGATTCTTAAGAAAACCAACTCATTTAATATGAAAGCCTACACCCCAACATCAGGTAGTCCTTCAATGACTCCTTATTCAACAATTACGGGAGCAGAGAGCAGGTAAAATAGCATATAAATATTAAATACATTTTTTTTATTTTATACTATAATTTTTCATGTATCTAATAATCTAGAATTCGTTCTGCGTTTGATGTGATATTCCGAAAGTCTGCTCTGCTTGCCGATGTTAATCCAGATTTAGAAACAGGTTCTCCCAGATCGCCAGTGTCAAGCATTGGACCTGACTTTACTCCAACCAGTCCTGGAATTTCAAAGAAGGTTCAACTGGTACGTACATAAAAAGATAAATTTCCATCATTAATTTTATTATAAAAAAACGTAATGTTTAGCCTCGCGAACGAGTTATCGATATGTCTGCCGAGGATCAAAAGACCTGGGAGCTAGAGGAAATGGCAAAGACTATTGATTTCGAGGCTGCAAAGATTCATATTGATCCAGCCCCTTTTCAGTTGGTTGAAAAGACTTCAATCTTAAAAGTACATAGTTTGTTTTCAATGATAGGCATAAATCATGCCTACGTAACGAAAATCGGAAAGTTAGTTGGAATTGTTGGCTTGAAAGAGGTATTTATACTAATTAACATACAAATATTCAGACCAATAATTTTACTTTTATTATTACATAGCTGAGAAAAGCCATTGAAGACGTTAACAGTGGCGTCGAGACACAGCCAATTGAAGAGGAGAAAAAGATACCAATGGAACCGCATGAAGAGCCACTCCTTAGCGATAAAAAGGTTAACAACACGATTACCTCAATGGATTCAGCCTTATCGAATTCAGACAACTGCTCAGATATAGAATTAGGAAACATCGAAACGAAAATCGATTTAAATAAATGAAAAACTGTAATATGATTGTTGTCTTGTGTGCGTGTTAAACGTTAGTGTATTTATTATGTAAGTGAACATAGGTATATTAAGAACAATACATTTTCAAATAATATATTATTTTGAAAATTTCTTTTTTGCCGTCACTTGCAAATTATTTTACAATATTTCTAAAATAGAAACCAGATGCTTTATAAGAACAAAATGTGATTATTTTTAAGATATAAAATGTTAAAAAAAACTTTATATTTTATTTAAAACTTGAGTTTTACTTATTACCTCGTCGTAGTCCACTATACTCAATTTGTCGTTGGATCTTTGCTTTTTAGAGATTGATCTTGTAAATTTAAAGTACTACTCGAGAATACGTAAAATAAGGGGAAAATCTAAACCTTTCTTATGTTTACTAAAAAAAATAGGATGTGGCTCATCATCCCGCAAAAGTAGCAGAAGGGAGATAACTCTTGATTAAACTATTTAAAATTATAAAGAATTATCCATAAAATAATTTGAATAATTTCAAAAAGTGGTGTAAAATCGCAACATACGCATTTATGCTAATGATCTATTTAAAAAAAAAACAGTTCTTTTTTAAACCTTTTATTCATGTTAGGTTTAATTTTATTATGTTGGGTTTTCAATAAATTTAATAATGATAAAAGTAAAAATGTCAATTAAATTTTGATTATAATTTATGTAAGTATTTTTTATATTATTTACATTTATATTTTTATAATTTAATTTTACAAATTGTATTTACCTTTATTTATAACACACTTTTCTTAATATCCATTCTTTTCGTGTTTGTTTTCAATTTCTTCATTTCGTCGATGGGTGATTTCACGTCGACGTGTACCATACGAAATGTTTTCTGATTCTAATCGACCAGCTAATATGATTGCCAACCGTTCCTGTAACATTTTTTTTATATTATCAGTTATGCAGTTTCTAATAACCAAACAAATGTGTCCCATATTTTATTGTTTGGTGTTTGTTGATCGATTAAAAAATACCTCGACCAATAATAAATTCTACGTTCTTACATACTAGTACAAATTTGAGAACGGCATTGAAACATATAATAAATAAATAAATAAATAGGGCATTTTTGTTTGCAATTGTTATTTTAAGAATGTATAGAGTAATGTTCTGTAATTGCTTACCACGTGTTCCTTGCGCCAAAGCTCTATTACGAAAAGATAGCAGAAGTACGAAGGAGTGGAAACTTGGACAAACTATTTGAATATGTATTAATAATATATTCTTTTCTATACAAATCTTTTGCATTAGATAAATTATGTATGCCAACAAATATACTAAATATAAAAGCAATTAATTTTTGTGTGCACAAACTATTATTATCATTAGAAGCATGTTAAATTGCGGTTTCTAGAATGCATGTTCTGCGTTTATATGCCAAGTCTATGTGTAACTAGTTGAAATAGAAACTACCCCAAGGCACAAAAACATACCAGCGCATTTGTTGTGTAGGGCTGAAGTTTATCGTAAAGTTCCTGCATCTTTTCCAGCAAAAAGTGAGTTTCCTCTAGGGCAAGTGACTTGGCCATATCTAAATGTACTCTCTATATTAAAAAAATGTTAAAGATATAATATATACACATTTAAATTTAAAAAAACCAAACCTTCGAAAGAGTGTTTGTCACACCGATAAGCTGATGTAGAATATCTCTTGATGTAGAAATGAAGGTTCTAAAAATAATTAAATAGAATAATAAATCATTGATAAATTGTATTTTTTTAAATAAACATTACTTTGGAATCTTTGCCGCGGAATTTTTGGTGTAGTTGACAAGATGAACTAGTCGTCTGGCCGATTCTCGTGTAAGCAGTACCAATAATTGTTCCAGAGTGTGTGGACGAGCTTGGTTTTCAGGCTCATCTCCACTTAAATATGTCCAAAGTTCAAAGGTTTTAGAGAGTGCTAATTTTGGATTTGATGATATCTATATAAAAAAAACTATTGTTATTCATTTTTAGGTGAATTTGTTGATTCAAATCAAACCAATTCGGCGGCATATAACAAAACGTGAATAGCTTCTTTGCTTTGTTTTTTTAATGCACGAGCTTCTGCGAATGTTCGTTGTGTAAAACGTCGTTTGACCTTCCTAGAAAATCGTTGACCCTTGTGAAAAGTGTGCACGACCCCAACGGTCTCATCATCATCGTTATCATCTTGAGCGGACGAACCTGTTTAATTCAAACCAAAATATACAGTAGATAATTCACGTTTTAGACACATGTTTAACAAATGGTTTCTTCAATTTTTTGATAACCCAAAGATCATTTAAATGAGAAATGACTAATAGCTTAAGTACATATTGCATAATTGAATTTAAGAAAATATAAATCAAGATATATTACAACTATAAATAAGTATATACTAAGTATACATACCATCTACCTGATCTTCAGGAGGAAAATATTTTTCAACATATTTATCGGCCCTATCAATAGCACCATCGATGCGATCTGCAGCATATGTTGAGACACGACTGTCCAAAACGGCATTGCCAATTTGTTTTACAGAATTGGCTCTTTTCAGCACTGGTCGAACAAGGTGGTCAGACATGTATTCCTTGGTGTTCCAATACATCTGTTATGTGTAAGTATTTTAATGCAAAAATCAATACTAAATAACAAGTTTACCATTTGTGGAGGTAGATACACTGATGGAACCCTCTGCTCAACTATATCTAAGCTCTTGCACATAATGCTATCAAATTTACTTATCGGTCCTTCCATTAACTTGACAGCCGGCAGAACCGATTCAACAGCAGCGGAAATAACCCCTTCTGCTGTCTCAAAACTCCACGTGAACAATCTGTGTTGCTTCTACGCACAAAAATGTTATATTTTTGTTTTTTAGTAATCAGAGTACATATTTTCAGAAATATTTACCTTTAAGTGATCATACACAGTGCCAGCTGTTTTAATGCCACTCTCAACCAGAGGAATACTACCAATTCTTTCCAGCGATTCCAATTGAATTAGGCCGGAATGCTGCCTATTAACGTGTCCCTTATTCACTTTAAATAAATAAATGTGTAAATTAGATTTTCTGGCTATTATTTCAATCCTAAATTACCCATTTTTGCGACACAATAATAACTTTTTAAATTAAACACTGCTTATAACACGATATACGAATCTTGACTAACTTTGCGTGCAACAAACAAACGGTGATTGCACGTTTGGCGTTATTCTGGAGTTTATAATATAATCATTAATATAACTGACCTTTAGAACGAACTCACAAAAAATTATCTGTGTGTTTATACAAGTTTCTTGTATTTTACACTATATAGACATAATATTTGTTTACGTATAGAAGAGTCTGTGATGTGTGTATCTGTATTGTATATATGTACTAGTACTTGTATCAGAAGTTAGACCTGTCCAAATGAATTATCTCAGTTGGTGCAAACATTTAATACAAGTAATACTTGCCAAAGAATGATTGGTACATGATTAATTAATTTATTTAAGGACATGCAATACTCTCCTAACTAGATTTTCAAACAAGACGTTTTTATTTTTTGTCTTATTTTGAGACACATATGTTTATATATTTTAAATTTCTAACTTTCAAAATTTCTGACTTTTTTAAAAAGTAATATATATATTTTTTTTGACATGCCTAGAGTGTATTTGTTATTGAATGTTCACTTTAATTACCATTTAATCGCATGTAAAATTCTTTTTAGAAGAAGAAAAAAAGTCTGTGAAATAAATATCAATTTTATATGATAACAATTCTCAGATTTAAAGCAATGACGTAATTTTTTCAAAGTTTTTAATCTTATACCAATTTTAATAATATAATATAAACTGTATAGCTAAATTGAAATATTATTATAGCTTCTAAGAGTGTTATTTATATATGTACAGGGTGTCCAGTATTAAAAAAACATAAAAAATATTTTACTTTTATTTAAAATAAAATAAACTTTATTCTATCCAAAAACTAAATGGAAATGTATTTGTTCATATAACATAAGTAGTTTTTAAATCAAATTTAGATACTACAAAATAGAACTGCAATATTTAAATAACCATATTTTACCTTTAACATCTTAAATCTACAGGGTATTCACAAAAGAATATTACTTTAAAATAGGGTTTTTTTTTACGGTTACAATGAATAAAAATAAACTATATTATCTTTTTTCTTTAAGATTTATGATAATTTTCGTACGTCCGTGTAGACGGCAAAATTATCAAACTAAAATTGACATAACTCACATGATGTATAATACATCCATATAGTGTATAGTCTATATATTTGTGACACGAATTACGGGACCTATATTGTATATATCCACGGCTCTCAAATGAGGGGTCGCGACTTAATTTGGGGTCGCAAACATCTTAAATTGGGTCGCGTAAAATCCAGAAAAATATTAGGTTTTTTTAATATTGTAACATATACTCTACAAATTAAAAAGCAGTACAAATTATCCACTTCACAAACCTGTTGTTAATGTGACTATGACTATCGAAGAGATTTAACAATTTAATATAATGTTTCAAGAACATTTTTTTTTACTAAAATATAATATTTTTTATTTCATTATCTGCATTGGGGTATATGTGGTTCGCGAAATAAAATTTGAAAATAGGGTCGCATTATAAAAAGATTGAGAATCGCTGGTAATTATGGTTTACCTTGCCCAGATAAAATAAATTTAGAAGTTGTTTTTGAACTCATGCGACTTTTGATCTTTTAAACAAGGATTTTTTGAAGGTGAAGAATCGGCATATATTACAATTTCAAACGCCATGAATATATTAATGTCAACGTTTTGAGACATACGACATACTTGTAATAACAAATTATAAAAATTCTAATATAATTGAGAGAAATAAGCTTTCGAGTTTCTTATTACTAATATAATTGAGAGAAATAAGCTTTCGAGTTTCTCATTACTAATTACTAGTACGATTAACCGCAGCGAAAACACAAGTCTTGTTTTATGTTCGTTTATGTTTTATTGTTAAGTTATAAGAAAGGTGCTTTAATTTAAAAAAAATGCTAATATGAAAAGACCTATATTCCCATGTTTTACGTCCGTCCGTCCGTCATCTAGAATCAGGTCCTAAACCTTACGTTAAAGAATTGAAATTTGGAACACAGCTAGGTGTAAAAAAAAGTTTTTTGCCCCGCATTTTATTTATTAGGCCTGGATTTTCCGGAGCAAAAAATATTTTTTGGAAATTGGCTTATAGCTATCCTAAATTGCCTATTACGAAATTCGAATTATTCGAATAGTAATTAAAAAAAAGAAAATGGTCGCTTTAACTTTTTTGGATCACGCCGAATTTTTTTTTTACAGGGTGTACATTTAATTTAATTTTAATATGTATATTAAACCGCTCTCCGACAACCGATTTAGTTTACATGCATTAACAAGAAACCATCTAAAATATGATGTAAAAATAATTAAAATATTCGTTAAGGGTGTCCCAGAAACAATGAATTTATTTGTTAAAAAAATACTGTTTGTCATAACTAGATAACTATTTCTAGTATCTTATATGGTTTATTATATGTTTTTTTTTTAAAACAAAAAAAATTGTCGCAAAATAAAATTCCAAAGCGTTTTTTTAATTAAATATTGTGGGATTACAAGGAAGGAGGAGAACTTAAAAAATATATTTGTTTTATTATTTTTAAGTTTTAATTGTTTTTTTCGTGTTTTTTTTTAGCTTATTTTTGGCTTTTTTTTATATTTTTAGAAGGTTGTTGTCTTCCTGTGAGACAATGTCAAAAAAAAAACAATTTTTAAAAGGAATAATTTCTTTTCCAATTTCTATTTTGAGATTTGTAAATTTAAAAAAATAATGAAAAAACATAGTTGTTTTGAATGTGATAAAATGTAATATAATATAAAAAATTAACTACAAAAATGGATATTAGATCTACACAAATATAGTTGGCATTATTATTTTGTCGTTTGCAGAAAATTGTCGTAAAACCTGGTGAAACCTGTACATTTACCTTTACTTAGGAGTAAAAATCCATTAATTTCCATTGTCTGCTAAATGACGGGTGTCATAAACCACTTTAACGGCAACATTGGTATTTGTATTCTCAAAAATAGTTTAAAAGGCTTTACGCTAAATTCTAAACAGGCTAAATTAAGCATTATTTAAAAATAAATTTAAATAATATTAAAAAGCTCTTATTCCTAATCTATGCAATTATCGTCCGGAAACGTGCACCGCACTCCGTCCATTACGAGAATCCAAGCCTGCTACTTAGATTAAGTATAAAATAATATTATAACCAATTATTTGATGTTACATGAACCAAAAAAAGTACCTTTAAATCGAAAAGACCAATCCACATTTCTTATCCGATAGCTGAATGTTTATGAAATACAAATAAAAACAAACCCATCACAAAAAAAAACAACGCTTTTTTCACATTTATTTTCTATTTTTTGTTATTTTTAAATTATTTTCTTTTAATCTAATTAAATTAATCACATTTAAGTATTTAATAGAATTTATGGTGTGGGTTTTTTGTACGACATAATTTTCATGAAGCAACCGCCTTTAAATATAATAGATGGTAAATGTATGAATAATAATATATTTTTTGTTATGACCATTTTGTTTTTTTTGTAATGTTGATATATAATTCATAAATATATATATTTATATATATATATAAATTATATATATTCCGATCTATTATAATTTGTGTTTTGAAATCGCTCGTCAGAACAAATCTGTTACGAATATTTGCATTTTAATCTGACTGTTTATTTTTTATCTAAATCTATAAATTATAACATATTATATATTAATTATGCAGACACACGCATGATGTATTTTAGAATACAGACAATTATTATAGTTATCAATTACTTGTTTTGTTTAATAAATGTTGCTACATATATGCTTTTTTTTTGTAAAATCGATAAAAATAAAAATAAATGTTATGTTATACAATTTTATTTGTGTAACACTCAATACGATTATCTAACTCAATACATCTTTAATATGCCGGACAACGTTTGTCCACCGTTTTTGCGATGACTTAGACGAATAAAGCATTTCTTCCTAATAATATATGAGAGATGGTATTTGATGTATTTTGTAAGTACGTTGACGTGTGTTGCTAATAACGGATTTTATAGTGATTCTGATCTGTGTTTTCTATGATAAAACAATGTTTTGATTTGGTGTTAAGCTTACAGGTATACTATATAGGTTATGTTCCTATAAATACTGTTTTTTATATATATATTATATTTGAATTCTCTAATATTATACTCTATAGTGATTATAATTATGACAAATGCTTGCTTTGTGATTAGTACGAGAGATGTTTTTTCAAACTATTGTTTAAAATGAAAATTAATGGCAAGAAAAGTTCCTTGGTGTGTACGCAATACCACTCGTAGATGTACTTAAAGTGGATTGAACTCATATAACGAATATGTATATAAATCTATCTATATAATTAATTATATAATATTGAGTTAACTGAATTTATCCAGAGAGCCCCGCACATACAAGCGGTACCGTTTTGCCTAAGCAAATCCAAGCGAAATTCAAGTCGACTAATTTTCACTTTAATCATGTGTAAGAAAGTTCATGCCCACGCTCAATCTTTCTATTACAATATCGTGTTTAGTAATATTTATTTATATATATATGTACAGTACATTTAGGAAATACGCGCAAATAGATTTTTAAACAAAACCAATTTTATCGTAATAATTTATAAGAAAATCTCGATACTTTAACCCTTTGTTTTTAACATATTTTGTTGTTTTTTTTTTAATAAATGGAAAATATAATGTGATGAGATCTCACACAGATTTGCAAGTACAAAGAAGTGCGTGAGAATATTATCATCACAATATATTTGTCCGTCTAAAATATCGATAGTGATCGACAGTCGATATTTATAATGACATTTCAGAGTGAAATAGATCGGCAATGCTATCCACGATCACTCCGTATATGCTGTTGCAAAAGTTTTGTGTACAATTTCTTTATTTATATTATATATGTGAATATGCATCGTTACCGTTTACCGTTACTACGTTAAAGAGTGAATTTGTACCTAATTGATAAAAAAAACCACCAATTACAACCAAACAGCAAGGCAGCTAATAAATTTGTGTGTTTTTTTCTTATTTCATAGAGAAGTGCTGCAAAGTGTGATGGTTTTATTAAATACTATATAGTGATGGTCTTTCGGCCAGGGAAAGGGGATAAAAAAAAAACAAAAAAATAATATTTTATAAAAAATCACATACATTTATTATTTATTATATAATTTTGCAGTTTGAAAGCTTTTTAATCTTTTTTATATATATATATATATGCTTGTATATATATATAATTTGTGTAACATACACTCAAGTATTTACAAGTTTGGATTGGGGAATATTAACTTTGCTGTTGATTGATGAAGGTTTGGGTGGTAAACCCATGAAGGCAAACAATTATTTTAACATGTGCTAGTTTTAACTGAGACGATATTGCAGGTTCTGTGCGATACGAATATCCACTATTTAGAAATGATTTTTTTTATTTTAATTTATGAATATATACCGTTATTGTATATTTTAAATTGATAAATTTGTTGTTAACAAGCTTTTGTAGAACATCAATTTGTACCTTCGCCATCTAAATATATATATATATATATATATATATATATATTTGTATTCGCTATTGTTATATTTCTTTTTATGTATTTATGTATATAGACCTTTGTTGTTGTATTCTTCTATAAAATTATTTTGGTAAAATACCATACAAAACGTAATATTAGCATTACAGTTTACAATAAATACATATTATATAGGTTTAACAAAAAGTGTTCTAATAATGTGTTTATTTTCTACGTTAGATTAAACTTTGAAACTCCTTCGAAACGAATAATTTATCATGAAATCATGGATTATTTATATATCATCATCATAAATTTATGTTTATATATATATATAGAATAATTTCAATTTGTTTTATGGCTGTGTGTGTGTGTGCATATATGTATGTGTTTGTGTGTACTAGTTACATTACATTTTTTACATATGTAGTACATCATCATAACATTTATAATTGAAATAATAAAAATAGTTACACCGTAATTAATTAAGCGTAAAATTGTATTTTTGTTTTTGTTTTATATATATTTTTACATATATACCAAATGTAATTATTTAAATATAACATTATATAAATATATAATATATATGTTAAAAAAATTATATTTCTGAAATACAAAATTCTTGTACTGTTTTGTTGATTACATTTTACATTTTTCATGGCCCTATTGAATTACAATGAACAATGATGCTTATGTATGAGTAGTTAAGTGTTTATGTTTGTAGAATAACTAATAATAAATTATGCGGATTGTGCTGCATTTATCGGGCTGAATGTGCGGTTTTTTTGTGTGTATGTGTGCGTGAAATAACTTAAAGTAGTTTGTATAATAATGTATAGACTAAATACATGTGAGTGTATATAACTGCATTCTGTGGGAAGAATTTCACGTATTTTGTAACATTTTTGTTTTAATTTGTTTTATAAAAAAATCATTTTGGTTAGAATTATGCTTATTCATAGTTATTTTTACGTTTTATATAGTTATTTATTTATATATACATATATATATGTATAGTTTATCAACACACACAATTATTTATCCGATTCGTATATTGAAAATCTATATAATTGGTTAAAATGGTGAAGAGCAATCGATCAACGTGCTTCTCATCCTCAAGGATTTATAATAAACTCAAGCAGCCATCACACGTCCGGCCGTCTGGACCAAATCTATATATGCCTGTACTGCACTTGGGTTTACGATAAACCAATGAAAACTATTAACTTGTATGGTGGCAATTGTGGTGTCTGGAGTGTAGCTTTTAGATAGTGTTTTCGCAACATTGTTGTTGTTTTAATTAGGAGTAAATTTTTAAACGAACAAATACATTTTTTAATTGTCAATGTGTTTTTTTTCATATCAATTTGATGCTAAATCTTTGTTCCTATGTAATGGCAAATGACTAACTGTACAATTTTGACATAAACTACCTAGCTAATCGAGAAAAGCCGCCTGCGAAAATTAAACACAAAACACTGAACACTGAACAGTGAGTTTTTCTTGTGTTGTTTCACTTTTGGTGGTGTATATTTATTATGTTTTAATTGCGTTATTTAAAACGTTATCATATTTATTATAAAGCACGTTATATCAATCGCTCGTTATACCAAATTCAGAAATCCGTGTTGTTACTGTCATTGTCGTCATTTTCTTGGGGCGTGACTATTGCCAGTGACATTGTTGGGCCAGATCCAACCACTGTCATCGTCGGTTCTGTATTCCGGCGTTTCATTTTGCCTTTTAACTTTTTTAACATAGTAGCCTGTGCCGTCCGGTCCAAAGAACAGGTGAGGAATTAAAACAGAAGTTGTTGTTAGTGTAATGTGTTTTTGTGGGTAAACATAATCAAATCAATATATAATTAAGTGACAATACATTTCGAAAAGATTATACTATAATGTATACCAACATTCGTGGTCAAGTTATAAATTTAATCAAAACTGATCACCAATTATATTGAAAATAAAATCTGCGTATATGCAGTAAATAATACGATAATTTACATATACCTGACAATAAACTTGCAAGGGAAAAACAAAAATAAATATATGACTTATACAGATATTGTTTATAATAATTTAAATAAAATAAGAATTACAGGGTTTTATGGAAGATACAGACCGCTTTCAATATTATTGGTGAGATACAAAACATACGCTAATTATGAGGTATACTTTTAACTTACGAGTATATAAACATTACTAAAATACTCAATACTAAGCAGATTTTGATTTAAAATACAAAACGATAAAAAATAACATTCTATACCTGATAAGATATTAAACATATTGATTTGCTGCATTTATATATAATATGTAAAATGTAAAAGTGAAGAATTTTTGCGATCATGACAAAAGCTTTTTTAAATAAAAATAAACTAAACTGGAAATACCCCTTTTTTCAATGTGTTCATACAATGTATATATATATTGTATAGTATACATTGTAGTTACAAGAAAGGGATGGCCTAATTTACTCGATAATAATTATAATATTTAATATATAATTTAAATTAAAAAATAATATGCAATAATTTTGAATTATACGGTTGTTATGGATTTAGGAAGCAATACATGTGGATCAAAGAAAACAGGAAAACAAAAAACTAGGACCAGACGGACGGGTTCTCTATGTGCCAATGGGCTCCTTATCACGGTCACCATTTTCTGGTTGCCCCCCATGAGAAGATGTTGTTCCCGCCACAGCCGGTGAAATGTGCGGTTCCGTTAGTCTTCGTCTACTTTTAATTTTCTTCAACATTGTTGCCTAATACACAAATTTCAATTAAAAAAATTATAAATGTGTAAATTAAATTAATAATAAAAATGTATAGGTGAAAAACAAATAAAACAACAACTATAACGACTACATTTTTTTATTAAAATTTACATTTTGTATATTAGTCGAATTGAATTTAATATGTAAAATTTAATTTTACTAAAACAGAAAT